>QLPI01002354.1:0-13905 GCA_003314275.1 Chroogomphus rutilus | reverse complement strand
GACGAAATCGCCCGTGTAGGAAAGCCCAACTCCCTACTACAACTATGACAACTCTCTCAGTCGATCGACTCCCGTTACTGGGAAAGGCGCTCCGAAATGTCTCGGGAAGCCTCCACGTCCAAAGCCCCTGAACATCCGTATGACAGAAACAGGGCACCAACAGCTCCGATCGCAAGTACAAGCACCAGACCTCCGAACCCCAGCCAGACCCCGAATAAGCCGACCTCGGACATGAGCATGAAACTCGGCAAAGACGGCAAACTCACACCTCAAGAAAGACAACACCGTTTCGAGCACAACCTCTGCCTGTTCTGTGGAAGAACTGGTCATGTAGCAAAAGAATGTCCCAAGTCAACCTCCGCTGCCGCCAAAGGATGCGCGACTACTATCGTAGAAAGCACGACCGAGGCAACGGTCTCCAAAGTAGAAGATACCTCGGAGTCAAAAAATCTCTAAGCAGCCCTTCGACTCCAGCATCAGTTAGGGGCTGCGCTGAACCCAATGATGCACCAATGGAGATGAGACTCAACACATCCGCTCTTTCCAGTCCGAACTCCTTGACCATCCGTCTCCACCTTGAAACCACGTATATTGACACTCTAATAGACTCAGGATCAACTCATTGCTTCCTGGACTCCGACTACGCTGTAAAGCATCAACTCCGAACCTACGACATCACTCCGATTCCATTACGACTCTTTGATGGCTCCTCCAACTCCGTAATCCGAAAAGCCATCGACCTCCGCATTCGCTTCCCAACAGGGGAGCAGCACACCATTACGTTCTACGTAACTCCATTGGATTCTAGTTGCTCAGCAGTCCTCGGACACAACTGGCTCACCCGCTACAATCCATTGATTGACTGGGTATTGGGCAGTATATCGTTCGGCTCTCCGACCACAACTAATCTCCAGGTACCATCCGAGCCAGCAGCTATGACTCCGTGCTCATCCGAAACTCTGTCCCCTCCGAAACCACAGCTCGTGGCACCAAAGGTTGCTCTAGTCAACGCAGCAGCTTTTGCCCGAATATCAAGAATGGAAGGTACACAAACCTTCCAGCTCTTCCTCTCCGACCGCCAAGACTCCGAAGAAGGTCAGATAGACCTGAGTAACGTTCCAAATGAGTACCATGAGTTCAAAGACGTTTTCAGCAAAACTCAGGCCAACACCTTAGCCCCTCACCGACCCTACGACCTCAAGATTGAACTGGAGGAAGGCACATCACCCCCATTTGGTCCGATCTATTCTCTCTCCGAAAGTGAACTGAAATCCCTCCAAGAGTTTTTAGATGAGAACATATCCACAGGGTTTATACGACCCTCATGCTCCCCTGGGGGTGCTCCAGTCCTCTTTGCCTGAAAGAAAGATGGATCACTACGCTTATGCGTCGACTTTCGTGGACTAAACAAGATAACGAAGAAGGATGGCTACCCACTCCCCCGAATCTCCGATCTCCTGGACAGTCCCAGAAAGGCCCGAATATTCACCAAGATAGATCTCTGACACGTGTACCACCTGGTACACATCCGAGAAGGCGACGAATGGAAGACCACCTTCCGCACACACTATGGATCTTTCGAATGGAGTGTGATGCCCTTCGGACTCACCAACTCCCCGGCCACATTCCAGCGATTCATGAACGACATTTTCTCCGACCTCTTAGACCTGTCCGTACTAGTATACCTGGACGACATCTTGATCTACTCCGACAACCTAGAAGAACATAGGATCCACGTCAAAGACATCCTCCGACGCCTCCAAGCGAACCACCTATATGCCCGGGCAGATAAATGCTTCTTCCATACCGACACTGTGGAGTACCTCGGATACATCCTCTCTCCGAAGGGCCTGACCATGGCCGACGACAAAGTCAAAGTCATCCAGGAATGGCCCGAAACCTCGAAAAATCAAAGACATTCAGTCCTTCCTCGGATTTGCGAACTTCTACCGACACTTCATCTTCAACTACTCTGACATCACAGTGCCGCTAACTCGTCTGACACGAAAAGATACTCCGTGGAATTTTACTGAGAATTGCAGAACATCCTTCGAGACACTCAAGAAGGCGTTTACTATGGCACCGATCCTACAACAGTGGATCCCCGGATCTCAACTCATTGTCGAGTCCAACGCCTCAGACTACGCCCTCGCAGCAATTCTCTCCACCATATCATCAACGGACAACAACATCCACCCAATAGCCTTCCACTCCCGAACCTTCACCCCTCCGGAATTGAACTACGATGTACACGACAAAGAACCACTGGCCATCTTCGAAGCCTTCAAGACCTGGAGACACTACCTAGAAGGTTCAGGAGATCCAATCGACGTTGTCACCGACCACAAGAATTTAGAATATTTTTCAACAACTAAGTTACTCACCCGTCGGCAGGTCCGATGGTCCGAATATCTCTCCCAGTTCAACATGGTAATCCACTTCCGACCTGGTCACCTCAGCGCTAAGCCCAATGCACTGACTAGATGATGGGACATCTACCCTAAAGAGGGAGGAAGCGACTACGCCAAGATCAATCCGCACAACCTCCGACCAGTCTTTACAATGGAACAACTTGTATCGTCACTCCGAGCCACCTCCCTGTACACTCCGGTATTGCGAGCTGCAATGATCATGGACGTAGAACAACTCCATAAAGACATCCGAACCTCACTCTGAGAAGACCCCACAGCCTCGTCCCGAATGGACAACCTCACCGATCGATGGACCATCTCCGAGGACGGACTCCTCCTCCTCGATAAAAGAATCTACGTCCCCGATCATGGAAACCTCCAGCTCCGAGTCCTACAAGACAAGCACGATCACCCGATCTCTGGACACTTCTGACAGAATCGAACACTAGAACTCATACAAAGAGAGTACATCTGGCCCGAACTCCGAGATTCCGTTAAGTCCTATGTTAAATCTTGTACTACATGCATGAGGTCCAAACCACAGAGACACCGCCCCTATGGACTACTCAAACAACTCCCGATCCCCGAACATCCATGGAACTCCATCTCCATGGACTTCATAGAAAAGCTACCCACTTCGGACGACTACGACACTATCCTCGTCATCGTAGACCACCTAACAAAACAATCCCTTTTCATCCCCACCATCGACACAATCACTGCCCCAACCCTTGCCAGACTCTTCATCCTACACGTATTCTCAAAGCATGGGGTACCATCACACATTACCTCAAACCGAGGATCCGAGTTTGTCTCCTCATTCTTCCGATCCCTCGGCAAGGCCCTAGACATGAAGCTTCACTTCACATCAGGATACCACCCCGAGGGGGATGGACAAACTGAACGCATGAATCAAACCCTTGAACAGTATCTCCAAGTGTATTGCAACTACCAGCAAAACAACTGGTCCAAACTATTACCCATCACCGAATTCGCATACAACAATGCCCCTAATGCAACGACAGGAATCTCCCCCTTCTATGCTAATGAGGGCTATCATCCGAACATCACCTTTCACCCTGAACGCGACCTTGCTTCCTCTCAGGCACATGACTTCATAGTCGACTTGGACGACCTGCATCAACAACTCCAAAAGACTATATCCGAAGCTCAGACCCAATACTCGGCTTCTGCAGATCGTCGCCGAGTGGTTCCTAGTCCGATAGACCAGATACGAAGGTACCGAAGATGAAAAGTCCTGGCTGCCAGCCAATGAACTTGGCCACGCCTCCAAGGTAGTCTCTGATTTCCACCGAGCATACCCAGACAAACCAGGTCTCCTGGGTGATGTCCTAGACTCCCTCACCTCGGACCGATAGTTCACTTTCCTGACTTAGACGTTTCACTCGATTCAAGATTTTCAAAAAAAAAAAAAAAGAGAAAATATATTTTTAAATGACTTCTATTCCGGAGACCCAGGCGCATCATCCTGGCCCAACCCATCACCCCTCGGACCCCCCTCATCCTCCTTTTCCCTCTCCTTGCCCTTCCCCTTCTCCTTCTCCTTCTCCTTCCCCTTACCCTTCTCCGGCCCCTTCCAGTTCTCCCTCGGAGAACTCCCCACCACTCATCTGTCTTCTGCGACCAGTTGAACCACCAAGCCTGCTCGATGATTTGGAGGTCGTTCATATGCACCAGGGCCTCGGCGATCCTCCGATTTTCCTCCTGAATGCCCCACACATCCTGCCTCAGCCCCTGCAGCTCTTCCACCACCTCCTTTATGTCGACCCTGGAGGTATCCAGACCCTGAGACGGCCCCTCAATCACCACCTCCACCTTCCTCTTCTTTGATGGAGGACCGCCACCGTCTTCCGAAGAACCCCTACCCCTCTTCTTGCCCTTGTCCGACTCCTCACCATCATCTGGCCTACACTTCACTTTCCGAATTCCGCAGATCAGGCATGAAGTGCCCCTCCTGGTACTAGGCCAGATGCAGGGCCCCCCCGGCAGGCACAGTGCTTGCACACCTCCGAACTCCGACCGACCCCGCCTTCAGATGTCTGATACAGGTCTGGGAAGAGGCTTATTAGCGTTCGCCGACTGGACTCGATCGGTCCAAGACCCACCTCGGCACCATCAGCCCTGGCCCTTCTCAACTGCTCATTCTCCACCTGCTTTTGAGCGTGAGCCTTTCAGGCCAACTGCTGTTTTTCAAGGATGTAGGCGCGCTCTTTTTCGCACTCGGACAACCCCGAACCCCCCTCTCCCAAGTCTGGGGTCGCCCTCCGAGTCACGACCCCTGAAGAACTCCCTTCAGGGGGGGCGTCTTCGGCTATCCTGGATAACTCCGAAACAGTCTGAGAGCTCTTTTTAGCCCTCCCTTGCGTTGCCTTTTTAGGGACTTTCCACAAGGCCCCTTGGGGCTTTTCAGCCTCCTTTTGGACCATCTTATCTTCCTCCTCCTTGGCCCTTTTTTTGGCCGCTTCCTTAGCCTCCTTGGCCCTTTGTTCGGCCTCCTTGGCTTTCTTTTCGGCCTCCCTCTTGGCCTTTTCGGCCTCCTCTTTTGCCTTGTGCTCAGCCTCCCACTTAGTTTCCTCCTTAGCCTCCCACTTGGCCTCCTCCTTGGCCTTTCTTTTGGCCTCCTCCTCGGCCTTCCGTTGCTCTTCAGCCTCCTCCTCAGCCTTCCTCTTCTTTTCAGCTTGGATCTTGTCAAGCATCTCCGAGGTTGCCTGCATCTTCTCTAGCAAGGCAGCTTCATTGTCAGGGATGCAAGTGTTGGGTGACGACATGGTTGGGCTACTACTATGGAAAAGGGTCCTCCTTTTATACCTTTTTCAAGATGCCTAATCACATGATCTTCCCACGGTAACTTCCACCATCACTAAGCACTAGGACCTTGAGGCTCGGTCCTAACAGGGGGGCACTGTTATATCCATGATATAACTCCGACATCTCGGACATCCGACATAGGGTGCTACAAAGAATCTCCCTCCGAACCAAGTCCGAGCCAGTCCAAACCCACCTGGTCACCTCCGAGTCCAACCAACAACAATCACCTTGGACCTCAGACAACCTTCCTTTCTCGTCGAACAATAGTCTTATTGTAACACCAGTTGTAGATCTTCTTGTACTCCGTTTTCGTTCATCTTATTGTTCTCTTGACTATTCCTAGTTAGTTACAATAAGGATCGCATGTTTAAATACCTCCAGACTTCTGTACCATACCTTAGTTCAAATATCGACTTAGTATTCCTACTCACTCTCTGAAATCCGAAAACTTATCTTCTCCGAACCTTCAAAATAAAGGACTGACAATCGAGGAGGGTGCAACATCAAAGTTAAAGCCAAGTCCTTACGACTCCGAACACACGACTCAGACCAACTTACGTCAGCTTGGACCTGACGCGAACTCGGACTCTAACACAGTGACAAGAATTATCTCTGCTATAGCAGTCAGGAACAATTGGGAAATCGAACAGACTGATGTTGATGGAGCCTACCTTAATGCAAAACTCAAAGAGGATATTTACATGTGGCAACCAAAGGGTTTTGAAGTACCGGGACAAGAGCATGCGGTTCTTTACCTTAAGAGGGCAATATATGGCTTAAAGCAATCTGGCCATGAATGGTATGAAGAACTAACAGGAGCATTGTTAACTTTCGGCTTCACGAGGTGTCAAGTAGAGCATGCAGTTTTCTACCGATACAACCAGGATGCAACGGTATTGGCCATAGATGTTGACGACATCGCCATTTCTGGAGACTCGAAGAGGGGCATAAGAAGGTTCAAAACACAACTGAGTTCACGATACAAGATCAAGGATATGGGCGATCTAAATTGGCTGTTAGGCTTGGAAGTTATCCGAGACCACAAACGACGGACCATTACATTTGGCCAAGGCGCCTACATCCAAAGATAGTTGAGCATTTCAAGTTGCAAGATGCCAAACCCCTCTCGGTCCCCATTAGCCCTGGTTCCACTCTGTCTATAAAAGACTGTCCAAAGACCCCCCATGAAATTGAAAGAATGAAACACATACCATATAAAGAAGTGATCGGCTCATTGATATACACGGTGATTGGTACATGGCCAGACATAGCCTATGCTGTGTCGTATCTGGCGCGCTTCATGCAGAATCCTGGGAACACACATTGGGAGGCAGTCAAAAGAGTCATATGATATTTGAAGGGTACGAAGGATCTCAAACTCACTATAGGCACTGGCAGGAGGTTTGAATGGGCGAACGAAGATAGGTGATTGAGGCAAGGCCTTGAAGGATTTAGCGATGCCGATGGTAACTCGCAAGAGCACAGGCATGCGATCTCTGGCTACATTTTCACAATCGATGGAGGAGCTGTGAGCTGGAACTCGAGGAAACAATCACTCGTATCATTGTCTACCACCGAGTCCGAATACATTGCAGTCACACATGCGACCAAGGAGGCACTGTGGATCCGAACCTTCCTCAGTAACATATTCTCCCCACTCAAGCAGCCAATGCTGTTATATTGCGATAACATGTCAGCCATTGATGTAGCCAAGAATGACAAGTACCATGCACGCACCAAACATATCAACATTCGATATCACTTGATTCGCCAGTCAATTGGTGAAGGACTAATTGATCTTCGGTACTGCCCTACACACGAAATGGCCACCGACATCTTTACCAAAGCGTTACCGAGGCCCACATTTGAACGACTTTGAACGCTACTTGGAGTAATGCCGAATTGAGGGGGAGTGTTGTTGTATGTCTCTTTCAATTCATACATTACTAGATTCTATATATCTTGCATATGTGGTTGAGGTTGCGGCAGATCATGACCGATTGGGCACCCATCACCTAGGAGATAAAGGGCAAGCGGTTGGTTAAGTTTTCTCCTTAGTGTTCTACTCTACACTGAGGAGGTGAGTTACTTATGCAATATTTGTATAACCTAGTACTGAGTAGTCCTGTAGACTGACTGTACTAGGTAAATATATAGTGTTCTACTCTACACTGAGGAGACTGACTGTACTAGTCCCATCTCTGTTAGAGCTGCCTTATTACCCTGCCTACTACACCACATACCTAAATTGTTGCAAATTTTGCACATTTATCTCAACACGATTCCCATCCACATTATTGGCATTACCGAGGCTTAAAAACTTAGCAGGGCTGTTTGTTAAGTACATATGAACAAGCATTGGGTCACTTGATCATACCAGCCAAACACTAAATGTCTAATTCCATGCACAGGTGACCAAGTCATTTACAAGTCACATAGTGCATTGGTCTCAGCTCGGTACATTCATCATTCACATTTTCTTTTATTCATCATCCATTACTCCCACCCTGCTTATTCTTTTATGCTCTGTTCCATTCCCCTTGGGATGTTTCTATTGTTTTATTTTCAGTCATGCTCTATTGTTCTATATTTTGTTATGTTCTATTGTTCTATTTTCAGTTATGCTCTATTGTTATATCTTCAGTTATGCTCTATTGTTATATCTTCAGTCATTGTGACCAATGCTTCTATATCTTGTTTCCATACCTTATCCCTTTAGCATACATTATGCTACTGTCATAACCTGTTAGGTATCGGTAATGCTAATAGTGCAGACAGGAATCAGCCAAGTCCTGCAGACCAATTGGGGTGGCTAGGCTTCAACGTACTCATGCATTGCGCCCTGCTTTTCCATGCATGCCATTAATTTGGACAGAAGAAAGACCTGGGAGAGTGCTGAGAGTGTCAGCCCAAGTAAGGGACTTCAGATGGGAGAAGGGAAGATGAGAAGATGTAAACCAAGTGGATATTCAGAAAGAACTATCTACATACATTTGCTACTTATATAGGTTAAGAAGCAAGATGTGGAACAGGGTGGCATAAGGAATGGAGAACAATAAGGTATGAAGAATCATGTGGAGGTATTGTTTACAATGATCAAGAATAGAATAAGGAATGTAGATGAGAATAGAACAATGAAAAAAGATAATAGAAATGTGGCCAAGAATAGAATAATAGAGAGTGACCAAAGATAAAACAATGGTAAAATGTCCTGAGGTAAAGCAGGCCAAGAAATAAGAAGTGGATGGGGTGGGATTAATGAATAATCAAGGGGGAAGAGTGGATGAGGGATAGGAATAGGGAATGTGAATGGTAAATGTGCCAAGCCAAAACTGATGTACCAAGTAACATATGTGTGGATTGGTCACTTGCCTGTGGAATTAGGCTGAATGTCCGGTCAGCACGCTGAGTTACTGGGTGCTCGGTACATGCACTTGACATAACCCTGCCAAATTTATTTCCATTCTAACACAAGCCCAAGCCTTTCTTTCTAGGAAAAGGCCATGTGTTATACATGGGCACATCCTCATGCTCTGAAAAGACTGTTTGCCCACCTACCTGCAAGCCTTTGCCAGTCTATAGCTCTTTGATTGGAAACCCCACCCTCCGACTGGACATCATGCCCATCGTTCACTGGTTGTAACTTCACCTGACCCTCATTGATAAATGCCTTCTAATTTCCATCTCTTTAACTTTGCAAATCAGCCCAACTCCATTTGTTGTTTCCTAAAATAGAAGTACATTGAGATCTACTCAAGATCCCATTCAGGTCCTGCAGTGGCTTGGTCACAAAGTTTGCTCAAGCCCCTTGTACTTTCACCTCCTTGTTCTTTCAACCAGAGTATCAGGCACCGGTACTGCCGATGATGCATGGGCCGAGTGTTATTTCAATAGTGCTGGCTTCACAATGTTGGGGGGAATCAGCCAAGTCCTAGAGACCTATCTGGGTGGCTTGGCTTCAACGTACTCATGCATTGCACCCTACTTTCTGTGCATGCCACTGATTTCTGACAGAAGAAGTACCCAGGAGGGTGCCAAGGGTGCTGGCCCAAATAAGGACTTCAAACGGGAGGAGAGGAGATAAGGAGGCTTATGCCAAGTTGATATCCAGAATGAGAAACTATCTACATGCATGTGCTACTTATATAGGTTAAGAAGCGAGATGTGGAATAAGGAATAGAAAACAATAAGGTATGCAGAACATGTGGAGGTATTGTCCACAATGATCAGGAATAGAATAAGGAATGTAAGTGAGAATAGAACAATGAAAATAGGATAATAGAAATGTGGCCAAGAATAGGATAATAGAAAGTGACCGAATATAAAACAATAGGGTCATGGCCAAGGATAAAAAAATTACAAATGTCCTGAGGTAAGATGGGCCAAGAAATAAGGAGTAGATGGAGTAGGATTAATGAATAATGGATGGAGGAAGAGTGGATGGTGGATAGGGATAGGGAATGAATGTGCCAAGCCAAGACCAACATACCAAGTGACATATGTGTGGATTGGTCACTTCAGCATGGGATTAAACTGATTGTTTGGTTGGCATGGCCGAGTTACCAGATACTCAGTATATGTACTTGACACAGAGACCCTTTCCCCATTTGTAGCCTCCCTTGTTCTCAGTCACTAAGTTCTACTGAAATTTGAAATATGTGCTAGTATAAATATGCATGTAATGTAGAAGTTTGGTAGTCTGATAATCAACTTAGAATTTGACCAGAAAACCTTGCTCACTCTCCAAGCTTTGGTTGTACTCTCCAAGCTTTGTCAACAAGTCTCTACAACCTCACTCTATTCTAGAACCTCTGTCCAAATTTAGGGACCAATGAGATTGGAAGGCACAGTGTAGCACATAAGCTAAAGTCAAGCCCCACACATGAACCTCTGCAAAGTTTCAACTCACCAAGCTTTACATGCTAAGAACCTTGCTGCTCATGTTCTTAACAGCTACCCCCTGTTCCATGTCTTGCACCTCCAGTTCTTAGACTATAAGTAGCATATCAATGTATGTATTTGTTTATTCTGATTATTGACTTTGCAACCCTCTATCCTCCCATCCTAAGTCCTTACTTGGGCTAAAACTCTTAGCATCCTTTGTACCTCTTGTTTTTTGACATGCACAGGACATAGATCTTGAGATTGAAAGAGTTGATCATAGAATGCTTTGGGTTTGGAATGACTGGCTGTGACCTGCATTGCATGTTGACCCAGGATCCTTGGGCAGGTAAGACATCTCTGCTGCTACCCATCTGTACCAGGGCATTCATTGTCATGAGTGACCCTGATGTCTTGTGACATTTGTTGGCATTGTGATAAAGTAAGTATTTTGGTTCAATGGGGTGCAAATCATATGATCTGTCTGAGTCCATTTGTCAAATTTTCTGTGTTTTATAAGGAAGAGAATGCTTACTGGCTTAGAACCCCATCTATGCTCATGGTTGATCTGGAAATACAGTTGAGCTGCCACATACATATGCTACAGAACTAGGCTTTATTTATACTAATTCTAAGCTGATTATGTAACTCTCCAATAAGGCAAGACCTTCTATTAATCAGTGGAAGGGTGTGGAAAGGAATGGAAGGTCCTGGAAACTTGTAAATGTCACTGTGTGTTAAGTCTTGGTAATGCTGATATTGCAGATGGGAGTTGGTCAAGTCCTGCAGACTGGTCAAAGTGGCTAGGCTTCAATGTGCTCAGGTGTTGTGCCCTGCTGTTCTGTGCATGCCACTGATTTGGACAGAAGAGAGACCCAGGAAGATGCCGAGAGTGTCGGACCAAGTGAAGGACTTTAGACAGAAGAAGGGCGGACAAGGGATGCAAACCAAGTTAATATTTAGAGTGAAGCACTATCTACATACATCCACTGCTTATATAGGTTAAGAAGCAAGATGTGGAACAGGGTGGCATAAGGAATGGAGATTAATAAGGTATGAAGAATCATGTGGAGGTATTGTCCACAGCGATCAAGAATAGAATAGGAAATATAGGCAAGAATAAAATAATAAGAGAGTGGATGAGAATAGAACAATGGAAAAACAGCCAAAGATAAAACAATAGGGCTATGACCGAATAATAGATGAATAACAATTTTTAATAAGGGAAATGGGTAAGGGAAGGGATAGGTAATGAGGGAATGGCGATGGATAGAGGGTGTGGGATGAGAGTAGTGAACCATATGATGTACCAGATGTACTGAATGTACCAAGCCAGGGCCATGAACCGGTGATGGAAGACTTGTCACTGGTGTGTGGGTAAGGGTCAGTCAGTTGGTATTGCAGAGTTAACAGGTATTCGGTATGTGTACTTGACACTGTGTCACTGTCAGGGTTTGGTCGATCTTTTCCCATTTACATGATCTCCATTTCGCGTTCTTGGTTATGTAATAAGCGCCAGAGTAGGGCATAGGGTTGTGACTGGTGTGACGGTGACTCCTCAGCTTGATCTCTGAGGATTACCGCTACACCAGGTGAGCTTTACATGTATTTCTTGGTAGTAGACCTTGTATAAACTGAGGATTACCGCTACACCAGGTGGAATATTCCCTTTCAGCTCATAAATACAGGTTTATCTTGCCATTGTGACTTAGTCAATAGCGTCGCCCTAACAGTCACCCTTCTAGTTACTGATAATAAAACAAAAGAAATATTCCCACGGTTGGTACTCTTGTAACTGGTCAAGTCACAAAATATTAGTAATATATAAGCCATACTTCTGGGCTGACCTTTTATGTAATATCCATTATATAAGCCTAGGAATTTGTTGTACATTGTGGACTAAGAACTTGAGCCAGGAGCTTGGTGCCTGTTTACTTATATTAGATAATTGGCACCAATGTTATTGTACATTGTAGGTCCACATATAGATTGGTTAAAACATCCTGTTTTTTTTTTTTGAGGTTTTCCTTGGACTTGTGGCATTTGTTATAGAGTTACTTACTATAAGTAATTCACTCTTAAATGGCCAGCCAAAACTTGTTATATTTTTGGTAGTCAATTTAAGACTGATTTTGGTGGGATTTTCTTGAGAGGAGAGGTTTGGATCCTATATGCTGATCTCATCCAAGAAGGTGAATAGAAACCTGGTAGGCAATTCCCTAATCCCCAACACTGGCTCACAGTACAAGTATACAGACCTGGATGAAATTCCAAATTTCCTCAGTTTGCACATAACTTGTAATGGATAAAAAAAATTCAATTGATCAGACTCACTACACTAAGCATATAACAGACAAGTTTGACCTGACATTGTGCCAACTGGTCTACACACCATTCAATGTACAAACCTGATGGTAAATCAAGACAAAACTACATCCTTCACTTCAACACTACCAGCAGCTCATCAGCTTACTGTTGTAAGCAATGCTTGGAATGCAATGAGATATCTTCATGACAATTTGGCTCAAATCCAACTCAATAATATTTATAAACTGCACATCATGTCTTACAGTACCTAGGAGCCACAAGGGATTACAAGTGACCTATGGAATCAATGATTTCACTGAACTTATAGATCACAGAGAGAACTACTGATTGATTAGCAGGTATTCATTCATCCAGAGAAAGGGGAGGGATCGCATGGGCAATGAAAAAAAGAGTTCACCCTTGTGCTCTTGTCCACCCAGGCCGAATACATCATGCTCACTGAGTGTGAAAAGCACGTGCAGTGGACAATCTTGCTACTTCAGCAGCTGTTTTTTTTTTTTTTTTTTCTTTTTTGATGTGAATTGACATCTACAGTGACTCACAAAGTGCACCATCAATTGCATCTAATCCTGTTTTTCACAAGAGGACCAAACATATTGATACTAGATATCACTTTGTATGTTGAAAGATAATGGATGGGACATTTGCAGTCACCAAGGTTGGCATCGGGAACAATCTCACCAACCCCGTCACCAAGTCTCTCCTACGAAAAAAAATACCATTCCCTGACATCGCGCCTGAGTCTCTTAGGTGTTTCGAGTGATGGGGAATATTTCAAACAGGACTAGAGTCACCTAAAACACCTTCAAGAACGGTAACACCCTCACCGCGCGGTAGGTTGTCTTTCCCTTATTTTTCTGCTCGATCGATTCCGTACCTTACGCAACTTGTATAAGGACGACCTGTGCGGCCGTATGTCCTCAGTTCTTTGCACTGAGTCCACACCGTCTCAGAGCTGTATTTACAACATCCAAGATTTACAATTGACCTTGATAATGATCGCCTACTCTCACTCCCTGCAGGCATTTACAACATACAAGCTTTATCATTGACCTTTACAATGATCGCCTACTCTCACTCCCTGCACGCCCCCGTTGGGCCGTTCCCAACGCTCAACCTCCCGTGCCTCCGTCTCTCCACTTTGCGCCTCACTTGGCTTGATCCCTGTCCAGTTTCTGGCCGCGCGAAATAGCGTTGGCATCGCAATCCATCTTGCTTTCTTACCCATCTGCCACGAACTAGTAAGCGTAAACCAATGTGATTTGCCTCACTCCAAGTGACGCTGAGGGACCAGAGGGTATACACTTCTTTATGGAGTTTAACACAAATTGTAAAAATGTAGCAGTGAACCTGTACGATATATGTACGGTGCACGTGAATTCTTCATTTCCGCGATCACAGTGGCAGAAACGTCTTGG
Organism: Chroogomphus rutilus; assembly: GCA_003314275.1. Classification (NCBI taxonomy): domain Eukaryota; kingdom Fungi; phylum Basidiomycota; class Agaricomycetes; order Boletales; family Gomphidiaceae; genus Chroogomphus; species Chroogomphus rutilus. Next base: position 38 of record QLPI01002354.1, on the reverse strand, counting down.
AAACTATCAAGAAACCTATCAATGTTCGCTGGCACCTC
>QLPI01002353.1:0-14541 GCA_003314275.1 Chroogomphus rutilus | reverse complement strand
GTCCTCGTAGCGGTATCCCAAATGCGAACAGTGTTGCCATCCAAGCCAGCAACCACACGTTTGCCGTCGGGCAAAAATGCAAAGAACTTCACCGGCCTATCAAATTCCTGTATCCGCTTTGTTTTTCCTGGGGCGGCATCCCATACTCGAGCAGTGAATTCAAATGAGTCAGACACCAGACTTGTTCTATAAGGTGAAAGGTTGCGCAACGGTGCCTACCCAATCACAATGTCCTTGAAATATGAACTCTACCATTCACATTCCCGCAATCCAAATGCCAACCGATCGGTCGAGAAGGCAATAGACCTCATTCTATCTGAATGTCCTGCCAGCATGCGCTCAATATACCGCTTAGTTGTCTTGCAGATACGAATTGAAAGGTCTGCACACCCAGACAAAACACGCGTCCCGTCAGGCAAAAAACCAACGGCAAACACAGATGAAGGTGTATCGACATGTTCAAATGATCCCTATAACTCCACCATACCGACTACTACTCTAGGTCCGTTACCGGACAATGTGGAACAGTGATGCCTTATCAATGCTCGTTTATGGATACAGCAGAGAGCTGTGCCACACGTATTGAGAGTGATGTTTTATCGGCTCAAAGGCTATTTCAAACTCTTAAAATGCAATCAGGCACTCGAACGGGTGCAATAAGGGTGTATCAGAACATGTGTCAAGCTCATTGAGCGTACAAGATGAGCGGCCCAATGTAAGCAAAAGTATCAGGGATTGGGAAATTCATCAGCCAGTGTGCCTATGGCGCCATCAGGTAAATCGCAGATGTTATGCTGAAGAGACGTATTCAACCTCTGCAGACACTTGATGGTGAGTTTGTAGTGGGGCTATCGTGACCATCTAAGCCGTGCCTAGAGCAACGCTTCGCATCAGCAATGAATTCATGATACGAGCTGTGAAAGATGATAACATGTTCCGTCATAGAACGACCGAACATAGATCAGGGAACGAAAGCGAGACAGATCAATTTCAAACCTCGACATTCGTCATGTCTACCGAGGAGCCAATTCTAGCAAGGGGGAAATTGGGTGTTGGAGAAACACTACTGTGGCAATTACCATTGATTAAAGGGCCTGAGGAGATGGAAGAGGTCTAAGGTGTTGTAGCTAATATGTTTATATATCTACAGAATGTATGTAGATATTTTTTAGACCAACTATACGGCAGCACGGCCCCATTTTGGTCCCATCTAGTTGCAGGCCTGGGGAGCTGGTGATCGGTAATGGATACAATTGATTTGACTGTAGTAGCTGCAGTATGGCAGTGTGATGGTGAGTAATAGTATCAGTATTCAATACAATACTTATTCTTCATATCCCAGTGGGTCCAATGACCCAGATATGATGGTGATGATGACCTTTCCTGTTCAAGATATCAATGACACAGACAAGCATCAAAGTGCCAGTGGAGAAATATTGTGAGTGATAGATGTTGGAAGGGAAGGTCTAGAGACTCTTAACTGTCACACATAGAGAGCAACAAGGGCCTTTGGGGCTTGTCAATATGGATGCTAAAGACAAGAGCCAAAGGTGTGCACAAGTGCATTGTTATAGGCACTTATTTTAAGCACCAGAGAATGCAAATGCAAAAGTGAAAAGTGCAAAAGAGAAACATAAAAGTGCAAGAACAAAACACAAATGCAGGGGAATAAAATCATACCCCAACAATAGACTAGTCTTTTGTAGTTGGAACTACCTATGTTTTATATATTCTGTTTGTAAACTATGATATCTAGTTAGAATCAGTGTATCAAGTCCATGATACCGTGCTCCAGTTCACATGGCAATACCAACCGACCGACTCCTATCCATATCATCCCTCACCAGTGCATGGTCTCAGCTTGGTACATTTGGTTCATTATTTGGTTCACTTTCCCTACCCCACCCTCCTATTATTTATTATTTCTTCTATTCCCCATCCTTCCCTTTGCCTGTTTACCCTTGGGACATTCACTATTCATTTATCACTTGGTCATGGCCCTATTGTTTTATATTTGGTACCCTCTATTGTTCTATTTTTTCCCTCACACTCCTACTTGTTTATTATTGGTCATATCTCATTGTCTTATTCTTGTTTAGATCGTATTGTTCTACTCTAGATCACTGTGGACAATACTTCCACATAGTCTCCATGTCTTATTCTTTTCTCCATGTCTTATGCCACCCTTATTCCACATTCTGCCTCTTAGCCTATATAAGTAGCGAATGCATGTACATAGTTCCTCAGTCTGAGTATCAACTAGGTTTACACCTTCCTGCTCTCCTCCCTCTGTTCAAAAGTCCTCCGCTCGGGCTGATACTCTCAGCATCCTCAGCATCCTCTCAAGCATCTCTCCCATCACAAATCAGTGGCACGCACAGGAGTCAGGGCACAACGTACGAGTACATTAAAGCCAAGCCACCCCGATTGGCCTGCAGGACTTGGTCTGTTCCTGACCGTACCTTTGGCATTACCAAGGCCTGATACAGTGAAACAATGGAGAGACTACATTGGGTCAGCCAGGAATGGGTTGCTATGTCACTATACATGATTGTAACTGCATATAGGGGTAGGATAATGGATGTGTCAGTTTCAGGTCTATATAGAACTATTTCCATTGTTTTTTTTCTTCATCAACATTTGTCATAACATGCATATACCTCCTATAATAATGAAAATGAGTAAGAAAAGTGCTCCACCATTCCCTTGGTACCCTATTAGGCAAAGTTATTCTAATGTTAGGACAACCTACTTGGGTACTGTGATATGCAACAATATTGGAGTTTTTGGTCATATTTAGGTGGAGGATATGGTTGCTAAGACAAGCCTTATAGTTACATGAAGGCACCTATACATCAAAGTGTTGGAATAGTTTGACCAGCATCTGTGGATTGGTTGCCATGTCACATTAGTCACACATTCTTTGTAAATTCCTCATCTGTTTGCAACGAGCCATTACCTCTGCTCAAGTCAAACAGTTGTCCTTTCTGTGGTCCTTACTCAGCAATACCAAAATTCAACACAAACAGATCACGGATTGCTCCTGTTAACCACCGCAGGTGCTGATAGGAACTGTGGAACCTCGAAAGCCCAAACTGGAACAGAGTCTGCTATGACTTTAAACTAGATCAGAGTCCGCTATGAATTTAAACTAGATTGGAGTCTGCTACAACTTTCAACTAGATTGGAGTCTGCTATGACTTTAAACTAGATTGTAGTCCTTCATGACATAAACTGGATTGTAGTCCTCTATGACTTAAACTTGGAGTCCGCTATGACTTCAAACTGGATTGGAGTCTACACTTACTGAAAGTGTACCAGGCTGAGTGAAAGCCTGTTATAACTAAACCGGGAAGCCATACCGAGTGAAAGTATGCCAGCCCTACTGGAAGCCTGTTTTTCCCACCACCGAGAGGATTTCCATTCTACTCTACTTATGGAACCCTGGATGTACATGTGCAATCAGTATAGGATCTGGAGATCTGAGATAGAAGTTTAGAAGTTTGGATTTCAGAAGGTGCATAGAGAGCAGATGCCACTCAAGGAGGTGTGTTGGAATAGTTTGACCAGCATCTGTGGATTGGTTGCCATGTCACATTAGTCACACATTCTTTGTAAATTCCTCATCTGTTTTCAATGAGCCATTACCTCTGCTCAAGTCAAACAGTTGTCCTTTCTGCGGTCCTTGCTCAGCACCACCAAAATTCGACACAAAGTGTCCACAACATCATGTAAACTAACAAATCGAAACCATGCCCCCTCAAATGGTAATATTTGATTGGGTATTAGTATTCACAACATTATGTAAACTAACAGGTCAAATCCATGCTCTCCTCAAATGGTAATATTTGATCAGGTGGTATACAGCCATAGTGTTCACAATATTATACATAAAAACTAACAGATCAAAATCATGCTCTCCTCAAATGGTAATATTTGATCAGGTGGTATACAACCAAAGTGTCCACAACATTATATAAACTAACAGATCAAAACCATGCTCTCCTCAAATGGTAATATTTGATCAGGTGGTATATAACCAAAGTGTCCACAACATTATATAAACTAACAGATCAAAACCATGCTCTCCTCAAATGATAATATTTTAATGGGTGGTCCACCACTCTATTTTTAGACAAGTCTGTATAGAGATATATTTGACTACCTATGCCAAGTGCTTGTACCAAGCACCTGGTAACTTGGCAGTGCCGACCAAACAATCAGTCCAATTCTACATGCAAGTGACCAATCTACACATATTTCACTTGGTATGTCAGTATTGGCTTAGCACATTCACCATTCACATTTCCTATCCTTATCTGTCATGACCTCACCGAGGTCACAGCTGCCCTAATCTCCAGAACAAATCATGTGGATGCATTTCCTTTCCAGGACAACTCCTGTCAGGAACCATACGCTGGTATACCCGACTATTCATATCAGCCCACTCAGCCCACCTCCACTCCCACTTGCCTATTCAACTATATGCCCTTAGCCCACGGACTATATGCACCTCATGTATCTATCTTGGCATCACATGCTCTTGTCAATTCATTCATTCCATTTACCTCACACTCCATATGCTCACTATTCCATTCTGTCTTCATTTATGTCAATATCCTTTCATTTACGTTCCACTCCACTTTCATTTATTCACAATTCCGCTCAGTCTCTTATATCCGATTTACTATTACGTTCCTTACAGTAACTCGATTAGGAATCGGAGTGACATGTCACTCCCCAATGTCACAGATGAGATCATTATTTTCAGCATAGTATTTCTGTTCTCGCTTTTCACAATCCTGGGCTTTCTTATTCTATTATAGGAATCTAACCAACTCCTAGTAGATTTGAAAGTAGTATAAAGATCTTTTACTTCAGTAGTTCAGTCCTCAGTAAGATAATCAACCTTGATTTTTCACTAAGCTAATTCTCTGTCTCACCTTTCTGAAATTAGGGCCAGTGCAACCTGGTGGGCACAATACATAAGTTGAAGCCATACCCTGCCCCGAACCTTGCCATTGATTTATCTTTGGGAGATTTTACATTAATTACAATTATATCATTCCTTCACATCCTAACAACTCTGCTCAATCCATATAGATGCACCTTTACTCCCATTCAGTTTATACAGCCTTCAATGCCAATCCTTAGCCCTCTGACCAGACAATATGCCCTCTAATCACCAGTCACAACCTCATCCGACCTTTACCACTAGACACCTTTTAATCTCTGTTCTATCCCCTTGCCAGTCACCAAACTCCATTCAACCTTTCCTAATTTGGAAGTATACTAGATCCCGTTCAGATCCTGTAGCGGCTTGATCTCAAAGCTCGCTCAAGCCCCTTGTACTTTACCTCCTTGTTCTTTCAACCAGACAACCTTTCCCCATTTGTGTTCCCCTGTCAAGTCCACGTACCGAGACCCATCCGCTGGCAGTGCCGACCAAGAAATCATCCTATATCCACGACCAAGTGCCCGCGTCACATGCATAACACTTGGTGCACCGGTCCCGGCTCGGCATATCCGCTATTCACACTCCTCGGTCCGTTTCACCTCGGGACTTCCTGTCCTTGTATTATCCTCGGACACGACCCCATTGTTTTATACTCGGCCACTCCCTATTGTCCTGTCTTGAGTCACGATTCTATTATCCTGTCTTTTATTATCCTATCCCCGCTTTGCATTCCTTGTTCTAATTTTGTTCATTGTGGACAATAACCACATGCTTTGTATACCTTGTTGTCCCACATTCCTTATTCCACATGTCGCTTCTTAAACCTATATAAGTAGGACATGCATGTACATATTTCCTCATTCTGGGTATTGACTAGGCTTAGGCCCTTCTACCTTCTTCTCTTCTGTTAAGTCCTTGACTCGGGCCGGCATCCTCAGCATTCCCCCGAGTACCTGTCTGTTGCAAATACAGTGGCACACACGGCAAGTAGGGTGCAACGCACGAGTACGTTGAAGCCAACACCACTACTCTTGGCCTGCAGGACTTGGCCATAGTCCGCCCAACCTTTCGACAACACCCCTCGGCAGTACCGAAGTCTGTCAGTACCCAATGCTTGACATCACCTTGTTCTTGGTTGCTAAGTGCTACTAGAATTTGAAATATGCATTAGTATAAATACACATGTAACGTAGAAGTTCAGTAGTCTGATAATCAACTTAGAATATAACCAGCAACCTCGCTCACCTCCGGGCTTCATTGTCCAAGCTTTTGTCAAGGGTCTCTAAGACCTCGCTCCACTCTAAAAAGCCTCTGTATAAAATTAGGGAACAATGAGACTGGAAGGCACAGTATATAAGCTGAAGCTAAGCCCCACACCTGAACCTCTGCGATGTTTCAACCTCACTGAGCTTTAAGCACTAAGAACCTCGCTTGTTCACATTCTTAACACTATCCCTCATCCACTCTTCCCCACTTGTTATCCACTAATCCTATCCCATCCACTCCTTATTTTTCAACCTGTTCTACTTTGGGAGATTTTGCCATTGTTTTATTTTTGGCCATGACCCTATTGTTATATTCAGTCACTCTCTATTATTCTATTCTTGGCCACATTTCTATTATCTTTTTTCATTGTTCTATTCTCATCTATGTTCCTTATTCTATTCTTGATCCTTGTAGACACTACCTTCACATGATTCTTCATACCTTATTGTTCTCTATTCCTTATGTCACCCTGTTCCACATCTCACTTCTTAACCTTTATAAGTAGCAAATGTATGTAGATAGTTCTTCACTCTGAATATCAACTTGGTTTACATTCTCTAGTCCTCCCTCTTTCCGTTCGAAGTTCCTTACTCAGGCCAACAATCTCGGCACCCTCCCAGGTCCTTCTTCTGTCCAAATTAGTGGCATGCACGGAACAGCAGGGTGCAATGCACAAGTATGTTGAAGCCTAGCCACCTCGATTGGTCTGCAGGACTTGGCCAATTCCCATCCACATTATTGGCATTACCGAGGCTTAACAACTTAGCAAGGCTGTTTGTTAAGTACATATGATCAAGTGTTGGGTCACTTGATCATACCAGCCAAACACTAAATGTCTAATTCCATGCACAGATGACCAAGTCATTTACAAGTCACATAGTACATTGGTCTCAGCTCGGTACATTCACCATTCACATTTTCTTTTATTCATCATCCATTACTCCCACCCTGCTTATTCTTTTATGCTCTGTTCCATTCTCCCTTGGGATGTTTCTATTGTTTTATTTTCAGTCATGCTCTATTGTTCTATCTTTTGTTATGTTCTATTGTTCTATTTTCAGTTATGCTCTATTGTTATATCTTCAGTCATTGTGACAAATGCTTCCACATCTTGTTTCCATACCTTATCCCTTTAGCATACATTATGCAACTGTCATAACCTGCTAGGTATCAGTAATGCTAATAGTGCAGACAGGAATCAGCCAAGTCCTGCAGACCGATTGGGGTGGCTAGGCTTCAATGTACTCATGCATTGCACCCTGCTTTTCCATGCATGCCATTAATTTGCACAGAAGAAAGACCTGGGAGAGTGCTGAGAGTGTCAGCCCAAGTAAGGGACTTCAGATGGGAGAAGGGAATATGAGAAGATGTAAACCAAGTGGATATTCAGAAAGAACTATCTACATACATTTGCTACTTATATAGGTTAAGAAGCAAGATGTGGAACAGAGTGGCATAAGGAATGGAGAACAATAAGGTATGAAGAATCATATGGAGGTATTGTTTACAATGATCAAGAATAGAATAAGGAATGTAGATGAGAATAGAACAATGAAAAAAGATAATAGAAATGTGGCCAAGAATAGAATAATAGAGAGTGACCAAATATAAAACAATAGGGTCATGGCCAAAGATAAAACAATGGTAAAATGTCCTGAGGTAAAGTGGGCCAAGAAATAAGAAGTGGATGGGGTGGGATTAATGAATAATAAAGGGGGAAGAGTGGATGAGGGATAGGAATAGGGTGTCAAGTACACATACCAAGACCCGTCTATTCGGCATTGCCGACCGAGCAGCTATCCTATACCCATGACCAAGTGTCCACGCCACATGCATAACACTTGGTATGCTGGTCTTGGCTCGGCACGTCCACCATCCACACTCCCTGTCTTCACCCTTCGGTCCATCTCCCCTCGGGACCTCCTGTCCTTGTATTATCCCCGGTCACAACTCCATTGTTTTATACTTGGCCACTCCCTATTGTCCTATCCTTGCCACATCCCTATTATCTTATCCCTTATTGTTTTATCCCCATTCTGCATCCCTTCATTCTAATTTTATCCATTGTGGACAATAACCACATGCTCTGCATACCTTGTTGTCTCACATTCCTTATTCCACATGTCGCTTCTTAACCTATATAAGTAGGACATGCATGTACATATTTCCTCATTCTGGGTATCGACTAGGCTTAGGCCCTTCTACCTTCTTCTCCTCTGTAAAGTCCTTGACTCGGGCCAGCATCATCAGCATCCTCCCAAGTATCTGTCTGTCGCAAAACTGGTGGCATGCATGGCAAGTAGGGCGCAATGCACAAGTATGTTGAAGCCAATGCCACTACTCTTCACCTGCAGGACTTGGCCATAGTCCACCCGACCTTTCGACAACACCCCTCGGCAGTACTGAAGTCCGTCAGTACCGGAAGCTTGACATAGGGAATGTGAATGGTAAATGTGCCAAGCCAAAAATGATGTACCAAGTAACATATGTGTGGATTGGTCACTTGCCTGTGGATTTAGGCTGAATGTCCGGTCAGCACTGCTGAGTTACTGGGTGCTTGGTACGTACACTTGACATAACCCTGCCAAAGTCATTTTCATTCTAACACAAGGCCAAGCCTTTCTTTCTAGGAAAAGGCCATGTGTTATACATGGGCACATCCTCGTGCTCTAAAAAGACTGTTTGCCTACCTACCTGCAAGCCTTTGCCAGTCCACAGCTCTTTGATTGGAAACCCCACCCTCTGACTGGACATCATGCCCATCGTTCACTGGTTGTAACTTCACCTGACCCTCTTTGATAAATGCCTTCTAATTTCCATCTCTTTAACTTTGCAAATCAGCCCAACTCCATTTGTCATTTCCTAAAATAGAAGTACATTAAGATCTACTCAAGATCCCATTCAGATCCTGCAGTGGCTTGGTCACAAAGTTTGCTCAAGCCCCTTGTACTTTCACCTCCTTGTTCTTTCAACCAGAGTGTCAGGCACCAGTACTGCCAATGATGCATGGGCCGAGTGTTATTTCAATAGTGCTGGCTTTACAATGTTGGCAGGAATCAGCCAAGTCCTAGAGACCTATCTGGATGGCTTGGCTTCAATGTACTTGTGCATTGCACTCTACTTTCTGTACATGCCACTGATTTCTGACAGAAGAAGTACCTGGGAGGGTGCAAGGGTGCTGGCCCAAATAAGGACTTCAAACAGGAGGAGAGGAGATAAGGAGGCTTATGCCAAGTTGATATCCAGAATGAGGAACTATCTACATGTATGCACTAATTATATAGGTTAAGAAGCGAGATGTGGAATAAGGAATGGAAATCAATAAGGTATGCAGAACATGTGGAGGTATTGTCCACAATGATCAGGAATAGAATAAGGAATGTAAGCGAGAATAGAACAATGAAAATGGGATAATAGAAATGTGGCCAAGAATAGGATAATAGAAAGTGACCGAATATAAAACAATAGGGTCATGGCCAAGGATAAAACAATTACAAATGTCCCGAGGTAAGATAGGTCAAGAAATAAGGAGTAGATGGAGTAGGATTAATGAATAATGGATGGAGGAAGAGTGGATGGTGGATAGGGATGGGGAATGAATGTGCCAAGCCAAGACCAACGTACCAAGTGACATATGTGTGGATTGGTCACTTCAGCATAGGATTAAACTGATTGTTTGGTTGGCACTGCCAAGTTACCAAATACTCAGTATATGTACTTGACACAGAGACCCTTTCCCCATTCGCAGCCTCCCTTGTTCTCAGTTGCTAAGTTCTACTGAAATTTGAAACATATGCTAGTATAAATATGCATGTAATGTAGAAGTTTGGTAGTCTGATAATCAACTTAGAATTTGACCAGCAAACCTTGCTCACTCTCCAAGCTTTGTCAACAAGTCTCTACAACCTCGCTCTATTCTAGAACCTCTGTCCGAATTTAGGAACCAATGAGATTGGAAGGCACAGTGCAGCACATAAGCTAAAGCCAAGTCTCACACATGAACATCTGCAAAGTTTCAACTCACCAAGCTTTAAATGCTAAGAACCTTGCTGCTTGCATTCTTAACAGCTACCCCCTGTTCCATGTCTTGCACCCCCAGTTCTTAGACTACAAGTAGCATATCGATGTATGTATTTGTTTATTCTGATTTTTTACTTTGCAACCCTCTATCCTCCCATCCTAAGTCCTTACTTGGGCTAAAACTCTTAGCATCCTCTGTCAGGCTCTGGGAATGCCGAGGAGTGGCCAAGTCCTGCAGGCCGGGAATAGTGGCATGGCTTCAACGTGCTCGTGCGTTGCGCCCTACTTCCCATGCATGCCACCGATTTGGGACAGAGGGATACCTGGGAGAGTGCCGAGAGTGTCAGCCCAGGTAAAGGACTTGGGACAGGAGAGGGGATGACAAGAAGGCATAAACCTAGTTGATTTCCAGAACAAAGAACCATCTATATACATTGGCTACTTATATAGGCTAATAAGTGAGATGTGGAACAGAGTGGCACAAGGAATGGAGAACAATAAGGTATGAAGAATCATGTGGAGGTATTGTCCACAATGATCAAGAATAGAACAAGGAATGTGGATGATAATAGAACAATGAAATATGACCGAGAACAAAAGAGTGAGTGAAAATAGAACAATGGGAGTGGCCGAACATAAAACAATAGGGCCACTGCTGAGTGACAACAAAGAGCGAATGTCCTGAGGGTAAACAGGCAAGGGGAAGGACAGGGAATAAATGAATGACAAAGGATAGAGGGAATGGGATGAGGAAAGTGAACCAAATGATGAACTGAATGTACCGAGCCGAGGCCACACACTGGTAAGGGTTGATATGGGTAAGGGTTGGTCGGTTGGTACTGCCAAGTAAATCAGAGCATGGTATTGTGGGCTTTACATCCTCCCATGTTATCTTCTTTCTGAAATCAGAAGAAGGGTGTAATACACAAGTACATTGAAGCCAGCCACATCCATTCAGTCTATTGGACTTGGCAGATGCCTTACCAGCATCATGTCATTGGTACTATTGCATTAGTACTCAGCCCATGCATTCTCAGCACCTCAGTGCTTGACACTGTTGACCTTTTGTAGACACATGACATGTTCGAAGATGTAGTTGTACCTCTTGTTTTTTGACATGCACAGGTCATAGATCTTGAAATTGAAGGAGTTGATCATAGAATGCTTCGGGTTTGGAATGACTGGCTGTGACCTGCATTGTATGTTGACCAAGGATCCTTGGGCAGGTAAGACATCTCTGCTGTTACCCATCTGTACCAGGGCATTCATTGTCATAAGTGACCCTGATATTGTTAAAATATAGGGACTGAAATACAATCTCAGTCTCTTGGAAAAGAGCTCATATTAGAAGTAGTTAGCTACCTGAAATACAATCTAAAAGAATAATTAACAATTGTATGAAATATGAAGATAAACTTGAACTCATACCTCAGTCTCTTGGAAAAGAGCTGAGGTCACAGAGTCACACAACTGCAAAATACAATGGCAAATTCAAACTCCTATCAAAGGCAGATATCAGAGATAATAATGAATAGACTCTATACCCTCTCTCTAATACCATCAGGTCCTAGTTGCCAGGGATCAGGAGAAAAGATGTTTGGGCTGAATATCAAATCCTTAACAGATATCTTGTGACATTTGTTGGCATTATGGTAAAGTAAGTATTTTGGTTCAATGGGGTGCAAATCATATGATCTGTCTGAGTCCATTTGTCAAATTTTCTGTGTTTTATGAGGAAGAGAATGCTTACTGGCTTAGAACCCTATCTATGCTCATGGTTGATCTGGAAATACAGTTGAGCTGCCACATACATATGCTACAGAACTAGGCTTTATTTATACTAATTCTAAGCTGATTATGTAACTCTCCAATAAGGCAAGACCTTCTATTAATCAGTGGAAGGGTGTGGAAAGGAATGGAAGGTCCTGGAACCTTGTAAATGTCACTGTGTGTTAAGTCTCAGTAATGCCGATATTGCAGATGGGAGTTGGTCAAGTCCTGCAGACTGGGCAGAGTGGCTAGGCTTCAATGTGCTCATGTGTTGTGCCCTGCTGTTCCGTGCATGCCACTGATTTGGACAGAAGAGAGACCCAGGAAGATGCCAAGAGTGTTGGCTCAAGTGAAGGACTTTAGACAGAAGAAGGGTGGATAAGGGGATGCAAACCAAGTTAATATTCAGAGTGAAGAACTATCTACATACATCCGCTACTTATATAGGTTAAGAAGCAAGATGTAGAACATGGTGGCATAATGAATGGAGAACAATAAGGTATGAAGAATCATTTGGAGGTATCTTCCACAATGATCAAGAATAGAATGGGAAATGTAGGCAAGAACAGAATAATGAGATATGGCTGAAAATAGAATAATGAGAGAGTGGATGAGAATAGAAAAATAGAAAAACAGCCGAAGATAAAACAATAGGGCCATGACTGAATAATAGATGAATAACAATGTTAATAAGGGAAATGGGTAAGGGAAGGGATGGGTAATGAGGGAATGGTGATGGATGGAGGGTGTAGGACAAGAGTAGTGAACCATATGATATACCAGATGTACTGAATGTACTGAGCCAGGGCCATGAATTGGTGATGGAAGACTTGTCACTGGTGTCTGGGTAAGGGTCGGTCGATTGGTATTGCTGAGTTAACAGGTACTCAGTATGTGTACTTGACACTGTGTCACCCTTCTAGTTGCTGATAATAAAACAAAAGAAATATTCCCATGGTTGGTACTCTTGTAACTGGTCAAGTCACAAAATATTAGTAATATATAAGCCATGCTTCTGGGCTGACCTTTTATGTAATATCCATTATATAAGCCTAGGAATTTGTTGTACATTGTAGACTAAGAACTTGAGCCAGGACCTTGGTGCCTGTTTACTTATATTAGATAATTGGCACCAATGTTATTGTACATTATAGGTCCACATATAGATTGGTTAAAACATCCTGTTTTTTTGAGGTTTTCCTTGGACTTGTGGCATTTGTTATAGAGTTACTTACTATAAGTAATTCACTCTTAAATGGCCAACCAAAACTTGTTATATTTTTGGTAGTCAATTTAAGACTGATTTTGGTGGGATTTTCTTGAGAGGAGAGGTTTGAATCCTATATTCTGATCTCATCCAAGAAGGTGAATAGAAACCTGGTAGGCAATTCCCTAATCCCCAACACTGGCTCACAGTACAAGTATACAGACCTGGATGAAATTCCAAATTTCCTCAGTTTGCACATAACTTGTAACAGATAAAAAAAATTCAATTGATCAGACTCACTACACAAAGCATATGACAGACAAGTTTGACCTGACATTGTGTCAACTGGTCTACACACCATTCAATGTACAAACCTGATGGTAAATCAAGACAAAACTACATCCTTCACTTCAACACTACCAGCAGCTCATCACCTTACTGTTGTAAGCAATGCTTGGAATGCAATGAGATATCTTTATCACAATTTGGCTCAAATCCAACTCAATAATATTTATTAACTGCACATCATGTCTTACAGTACCCAGGAGCCACAAGGGATTACAAGTTGACCTATGGAATCAATGATTTCACTGAGCTTATAGGTCACAGAGAGAACCACTGATTGACTAGCAGGTATTCATTCATCCAGAGAAAGGGGAGGGATCGCATGGGTAATGAAAAAAAAAGTTCACCCTTGTGCTCTTGTCCACCCAGGCCGAATACATCATGCTCATCGAGTGTGAAAAGCACGTGCAGTGGACAATCTTGCTACTTCAGCAGCTGTGTTTTTTTTTTTTTTTTTGATGTGAATTGACATCTACAGTGACTCACGAAGTGCGCCATCAATTGCATCTAATCATGTTTTCCGCAAGAGGACCAAACATATTGATACTAGATATCACATTGTATGTGAAAACATAATGGATGGGACATTTGCAGTCACCAAGGTTGGCACCGGGAACAATCTCACCAACCTCGTCACCAAGTCTCTCCTACGAAAACAATACCATTCCCTGACATCGCGCCTGAGTCTCTCAGGTGTTTTGAGTGATGGGGAATATTTTAAACAGGACTAGAGTCACCTAAAACACCTTCAAGAACGGTAACACCCTCACCGCGCGGTAGGTTGTCTTGCCCTTATTTTTCTCCTCGATCGATTCCGTACCTTACGCAACTTGTATAAGGACGACCTGTGCGGCCGTATGTCCTCAGTTCTTTGCACTGAGCCCACAATTTCTCAGAGCTGTATTTACAACATTCAAGATTTACAATTGACCTTGATAATGATCGCCTACTCTCACTCCCTGCAGGCATTTACAAC
>QLPI01002351.1:0-25192 GCA_003314275.1 Chroogomphus rutilus | reverse complement strand
AGTAACCCGAATCGCCCTCGAGAAGGACCATCATCACGTTCCCCATGCTCTGTATCCTCCTTTGCATCTCCCCAAGCTTCCGCTCTATCCGCTCCAGCCTATCCGACCTCCACATCTTCGTCCATTTCCGTCCCGACCCCCCAGCCAGCGGGACTCCAGGTTCGACAGCCTTCCCGCTTGGTTTTTTGGTACAGGCCCGCCTCGGCCTTTTACTCGGAGGCTCTACTGCCTCATCCGCGCCCTCGATTGGGCCTCGAACATTCGGGCCGACTTCGCCCTGGGCCAATTGGTTTTTGCACTAAAAGAATGTCAATCAGCGGGAATCAAAGAAACTGGATTACCACTTACCCGCGCACCCCCTCCCCGTCCGCACATACTAGACCCCTCGCTGGGCCCCGCATCCGCACTCCTCCGTCCATAGACCTTCGGGACTACCGAGGTTCCGGGGACCGCTGCCCTCTCGGCCATTTCGGCCCATTCATCCACGGTCTCTGAGCCATCCTCCGCATCCTCCGGGGTATCCCAACCCGCCGCCACGAGTCGCCCCACAGTCCCCTCCCCATCCGTCCCCGTGACCTCCGCAACCGCACCCCCCGCATTCTCCGACGAGGCACTATCCTCACCCACCCCATCCACACCACCCGTAGTCTCCCGCAGGACCCATAAGTCGCTCCCCGCATCCTGGGTTGTCAACGCATCATGATTCTGAGCGACCCGTCCGTCGCCATCTGCCTGTCCAATAGCGTCGGTCTCGGCGCACATTCTGTTCCGAGTTTTGATAGGTGGCGAATGGGAGTATGCGATTGATTGATGAGAAGTTCGGAAGCTTCCCACCCTACCCACGAAAATTACGTTTAGGCGTTCCGAACTTTACCTTTAATTTCCGGCTTCAGGGGTTCAGCTGCTAAGGGGGGGATACTGTCAAGTCCACGTACCGAGACCCATCCGCCGGCAGTACCGACCGAGCAAACATCCCATATCCATGACCAAGTGCCCGCGTTGCCTGCATAACACTTGGTGCGACGGTCCCGGCTCGGCACATTCGCCATCCGTACTCCTCGGCTCATTTCACCGCGGGACTCCCCGTCCTTGTATTATCCTCGGACGCAAACCCATTGTTTTATATCCGGCCACTCCTTATTGTTCCATTTCAAGTCACGGTCCTATTATACTGCCTTTTATTGTTCTATCCCCATTTTGCATTCCTTGTTCTAATTTTGTTCGCTGTGGACAACAACCACATTACTCTGCATACCTTGTTGTCCCACATTCCTTATTCCACATGTCGCTTCTTAACCTATATAAGTAGGACATGCATGTACTTACTTCCTCATTCTGGGTATCGACTAGGCTTAGGCCCTTCTACCTTCTTCTCTTCTGTTAAGTCCTCGACTCAGGCTGGCATCTTCAGCATCCCCCTGAGTATCTGTCTGTTGCAAATACAGTGGCACGCACGGCAAGTAGGGCGCAACGCACGAGTACGTTGAAGCCAACACCACTACTTTTGGCCTGCAGGACTTGGCCATAGTCTGCCCGACCTTTTGACAATACCCTCCGGCAGTACCGAAGTCCATCAGAATCCGGCGCTTGACAGGTAGACAATATGATTGTGATGCTGGCGCTCTTTTGCACAACCCAAAAGTGGGCCAGACTCAAGCCAACTGAGGAGCAAGGTGGAGAGACGGAGGCTCGGGAGGCTGAGCATTGGGAATGGCCCAATGCAGGCGTGCTGAAAGGGAGAGTAGGTGGTCTTTGTTAGGGTCAATGTAGAGCTTGTAAGCATTGCTGTGCCAGCGCCGTAATTGTTGTAGCTCGAATTCATTCAAACCTACTGCGGCCACTGAGGAGGCCCTGCCCCTTCTAAAACTGTGACCGGCAAATGAGCTTGGGTTGAGTCCAATCCGAGTGAGATCGTTGCGAAGTCGCCTGAGAAGGTCTGCACGGAGGAGCAGTGCACCGTCCTTCCCCACAAACAGGGGTGATTCAGGTGGATGTGGGTCGTGGATGTAGAGGTTTTTAAGGCTAGTGACAGGGCATGTGGAGGCACTGGGGGCGGCTGAAATATAGAGTGAAACCCCTTTCCTGAAGGGGTCAGATTTGGAGGAGGGGATAGACAGGATCATGTAATTGGGGGCTTCAAACGAAGGCTCGAAGCGCAGGCAACTCCAGGTGAGATGTGCGGATGGGTCGAACGACTTGATACTACGCACTGTGAATTTGCCACAACGCAAGAATGCGGGCACTGCAAGGCGGATGGCGGAAGTGTAGTTCAGGTTGCCGATGGTCGATGGAGATGGATGGAGGGAGATGATCTGGCAAAGGATGTCAAAGGTAATTGGCATTTTTGGCCTCCTGTCTTTTTTGCCCATGTATCTTTTAATGCCACGTACCATTCGCTGGAGCAATGGAGACTCGCATGCCTTGAAGGGCAAGTCGTTGTCGATGTGCACGGAGTGGACGTGCGTGATATATGCTTTGATTGTTTTGGGTTGGAGGGAGGGAGACCCAAGGAAGGCAACCCATTCAAGGAGGGCGATTTTGGTCGTGGGAAGGAAGAATCCGGAGGGGTGACGCAGGTCTGGACGGCTGATAATGAACTTGAAAAAGGACCACTGACCGGTGCTATAGGAAGACCGGGTGCTGGAAGCGAGGCCATGCCACAGCCAAAATGTGGCAAGTCGTGAGATATGAGAGTGTGTTTGATACCAATGGTCGAGGGGTGGGGCGAGGTAGGCTGGAGGTTCAAGTAGGGGGCATGGACGAATAGTTGCATATACATAAAGTGAGAAGCAAAGTCAGCAAGAGAATTGTCAGATGAAGAAAGCCAAGAAGAGGAATAAGAAAACTCGAGCTGCGCTGCTAGCATGACAATCATCCGCAAGTTCTTCATCATGTGCAAGGATCAGTTTGTGTCATTCTTGATTGCCCAGACATCAACCTGGTTGTCA
Source organism: Chroogomphus rutilus (assembly GCA_003314275.1). Taxonomy (NCBI): domain Eukaryota; kingdom Fungi; phylum Basidiomycota; class Agaricomycetes; order Boletales; family Gomphidiaceae; genus Chroogomphus; species Chroogomphus rutilus. The sequence continues at coordinate 22,244 of QLPI01002351.1, read as the reverse complement.
ACATGAAAAATAACATGTTTGTGCTTCCAATGGTGGCCCCAGCGAAGGATTGCTTGAAGAACAGCATAGATTTCTTTAAATTGTATGTCTTGTTCGTGAAAGCACCTTGGTATCCGGGCAGCAAACCATTCATTCTCAAATATCCCACCGATTCCTTTCTTTCCACTGGCATTGGTATAGATGTGGACTGTCTCACGGGATGGGGCAATAAGGTGTATACCATTCCATTTCAGGGCATATGTGTGCTACCAGCGAATGTCGGCGCATGCATAAGCTGGCAGGTAGCGAACAGAATGCTGGGATGCTCCCGAGAATGAGGAACTACTTGAGAACAGAACTGTAAGAAGCCTATCAGCTGTTGCAATTCATGCAGGGAACAGCAGCGGCGGGGCAACCACTCAAGGAGAAGGTCGCGGAGGTAGTAAAGTTTGTCGCCAGGGAGCCGAGCCTCCATAGCCATGGTATCCAACTCAAGCCCGAGGAACTCTACCTGAGTTGAGGGGCAGATGGTTTTCTCATCTTGGAAGCATAGGCCTAGCTGGCTACCCAGCACCTGAATCCAATCAATAGCGCTATTTGCTAGTGCGTGTGGGGTAGAGGGTGTGAATATTGGCAGAAAGTCGTCCAGGTAGTGTTTAATATGGCCAGGAATATGGCGCTGGATGATCCAGTGAAGTGCTTCTGCAAAGAGGTTAAAAATATATGGCACAGATTTAAGCCCGAATGATAGCACAATGCTATAGTAGAAGGACTCTCGCCAATGAAAGCCCAAAAGCTGCCAGTCAGTTGGGCAAACAGGGGTATGGTAGAAGGCCTCCTTAAGGTCAAGCTTTGCCAAAAGTGTGCCTCTCCCCAAGGCAGCGATAGTTGACACAGCCTGACTAAAGGCTTCATAGCGGATGTGACCCTCGGCATCAGGGATGCCATTGTTGACTGAAGAGCCATGTGGCCAAGAGAGATGGTGGATAAGCCGACGCTTCCACGGTTTTCTGGGACGTGATATAGAGCAAAGGGGGGAACATCGAAAATTCAAAAGGGGTGGGGCTGGAAAGGGGCGGGCAGCATGGTTGCTAGTAGTAAGTGTGTTTATCGCATTTGATACTGAATCGGGAAATGCAATGGCACTTTTAAGGTTGCGACAGTTTTGCTCACAATGTATGCCAGAAAAACCGATATTTGCACCATACTCCATTATGTGCAGTAGGGAATTGACAAAGCGACGATCAGGGTACTCAGCGAGATAGAATTGCCATGCATCTTTAACTAGGGTACATGTTATGTGAGGGAGGTCCACTGTTGAAGCAGTGACAGCATTACAGCGAGGGTCACTATTAGGACGAGGAGGAGGAGGAGGACCAGGAGGGAATAACTTGGAATAAGGCAATATATTGGGGACAGGAATTAGAGAGCTAGGACCGGGATAGGACCGGGTATGGGTGTCTTGTAGGCAAGGACGAGTGGTAGACATGATTAAAGGTAGTTTGCTCATCCTGCCAGTGCCCTAAGATGGCACTTTTGCCTTCTTGGTACAGGATGATCGTCCATGTTCAGTGCTCCCGCAATTCTTGCATTTGTGGATGCAACCATGGCTGCAGGGGGAATTACATTTGCCCGATTGGAATGCGAAGCATATTTGCTTCGCATTTGAAGATGAAGGACCTGAGTTTGTAATGCCTTTACCTGGTGAGTTCTTTGGGTTCCCATAGAGGTAGAGGGATGCCAGTTCAGGATCCATTGTATGCCATCCAGAGTAGTCCCCTTCTCGCATCTCCGCAAGACAACAATTGTGAAACATGAAGTGATACTGCAAGACCACAGACCACTCGTAGTGTGAATAAATTTGATACAGGATACGCAGGTATTCCGAGCAGCCGAGTACAACCTGGTGAATGGCAGGAAGATTTCCAGATGAAATTATGAAATATTGAAGGATTTCAAAGTAGAAGACGAGTGGCTCATAAAGAGCACAGAAGGAGGGCTAATCCTTTGGGGAGGCCTCGCACTCATGTTGGGTGAATTGACCGTCATCAGAAATCTCGAAAATCTTAGGTTTTGGTCGTTCCTTTACTGTGGCATCCAATTTATATAGGTGGCTGGGGCAGAACTCATGCTTTGCAATTGCCAGCCGCAGTGCAGGCTCAATGTGGGGAAAAGAGCGATTCAAGGACATACCTGAGGCAGGGTTTAAGGAAATTGGGGGCACAAAGGGAAGCCCTGGGATTGGTTTGGGCAGAGGTTGAGTGATTATACTGGTTGACGGCAGGGGAAGCTGCTGGGGGGGTGGTGTGGGTGGTTGTGCCAATGCTTGTCCCTGGTGGGGTGGAGATGGGGGTTGCGATGACTGCTGGGCCTGCTGTACTTGCTGCATGATGGAGAGCAGCTGTGCAAGGGAATTCTCCAGTGAGGTAATACGTTGGTCATTGGTTGGGGTTGGCGCGAGCGGTGGGAAAGGCCCAGATCCCTATTCCTGAGACAATGGAGACACCATGGTATCAGCAGGAGGCCGGCTAGGTTGGTTCTCTCTCGAGCAAGAGGTTGGCCCATTGGGGCCAGCAGGTGCCATCGTTGACAAGTTGTCAATTTCAAATGATGGAACAGCACGGTGAAAGGTGTTGCCACTTTGGAGTGCCACCTTGGCACTTGCAAAGGCCTGTGACAAAAAAGTGGAGGCTCGAAGCCTTTATGGCTATCGAGCGTGAGTTAGGTGAGAAGGATGCAAGGGGAAATTTGGAGGTATGGAAACTATATATACTCTAGGGATGCATGTGACTCGTTTTGTAGACCTTGGACATTGCTGGCATTGTCTAGTCCAGGTGATAGGACATGTGTCGTCTCTGGTTTGGTTGATGCGTCAGTGCAGATCTGGGATGCAAATACAGGAGAGACTGTGCGCATATATGAAGGACATTCGAATGCAGTGCTATGTGTGGCTCTCTCACCTGATGGGATCCGTGTTGTGTCTGGGTCGTGGAAGTCCATCAGTATCTGGAATGTTGGTGCCAGGGAGACAGAACTGGAACTAGAGGGGCATTCTGGTTGGGTGGTCTCTGTGGCTTTCTCTGCTGATAGTACACGTGTTGTGTCTGGGTCGGATGATAAGACAGTGCGAATCTGGAATGGAGAAAATGTTAAGAATGATAGCCGTATGTCCAACAGTTCCATCATCTCCCCAACCACCCAGCTCTTTCTACTTCACACTGCCAAACCATGCTTAGACTTGCCCTGGACCAACGCTGGGGCCATACTCGTCTCTTGCTCTATCATACATATCATAAGTTTTTTCCATTTTTTCTGGTTCTTCATTTTTCCTTGCCCATTGTTAAGCGCTACTTGGTCTTGACTATAAGTAGGGTTATTCATTTCTTTGTCACTTCAGTCTTCCCCTTCAGAAGACTGAAGTGAGTACCATTTCTTACCTTTTGTGATACATAGTACTTATTTTTATCCCTTAGTATTTGTCTTTAGGTAGATCATTCAATATCATTGAGTCTTCCCCTTCAGAAGACTGAATATTTGTCTTTAGAACTCTTAACAGGTTATGGGCCCTGCCCTAAACTAAATAAGAATCAACTGAACTTACACATTTATGCACGAGCCTTTGATATCCGAAGAAAGAAATGGCAGACAGCTTCAAAATCTTGAGATACGATGAAGCGGAGCGTCTAGATGAAAATGGATCAAACTGGAATTTTTGGAAGAATAGGATAACTCCCTATTTTATTGGGGCAAGATTGTGGCCCTATGTGAACGGAACAAAGACCAAGCCACCTAGAAGCGACATCAATAACTATGCAAAGTGGGTAGAGGGAGATGCACAGGCCCTATCCACTATTTTGATGAATATAAAACCCAATGTACAAGCCAGGTTGAACTGCACATCAGCACAAGCAACATGGGATGATTTACAAGACAGATATGCACTAGCCGATCCAATTGCGCAAAATCTCATCCAGAATCAGCTACGTTCCAAAAGATTCGTTGAAGGACTCGAGACAATTCCTGCTCATTTGGCAGAGCTCCAAAGACTGCAAGAAGCCTGTGGGGGTGTTGGAGTGAGCATCCCAGACCCACAATTTGCCAGTATCATTACGATGTCACTCCCGTCGCCATCATGGGATCCTGTAATAGGCTCGTTAGGAGGCACCTTAGACCCTAAAATAATTATCAATTGTGTCAACACCGAATGGATCCGTAGACAAGGGCTCAACTCAAGTGACCGAAAGGATTCCAATGTTGTCTTCCAAGCTGGAAGAAAGCCGACTTTCAAGTGTTACAACTGTGGAAAAGAAGGTCACACGAAGGCTAGGTGTTGGGCAAAAGGAGGGGGACAAGAAGGTCAGATCCCAGAAAGGTTCAGACAAAAAGACGAACAAAAACACACCAACATGGTGAACACAGCAACTGACACCAATATCATATGGACCTGTGGAATGTCAAATCACCCAGACGTCTGGTTTGCAGACTCTAGAGCAACAGTACATGCAAGCCCAAACAGAGACGACTTCATTTCGTACCAGAAGTTTGAGAAGAATCAGATTATCAAAGCCTTTGGAAATCACAACGTCGAGGGAGTCGGGGAAGGAGACATATTAGCAGATGTTGAGTATAAAGGAAGAACAACAAGGATTAGACTCACAAAGGTCATGCACGTACCAAGTGCCAATGGAAAGATCTTGTCGCTCAAGGCCCTAGACCAGAAAGGTTTCCAGTGCAGAATCAGAGGTGGGAATGTGTCGATCCTGAAAGGTGACACAATTTTCACTGAAGCGCCATTAGGAGGAGAGCTCTATGAGGTCCGCATGAGGATAGTTACTCAAAACACTATCCAATCTGCAGTGAGCCGAGACACCTCTAGTACGAACCTCGCCACATGGCACCGGCATCTGGGTCACCTTGGGGATTCTGCCTTGAAATGGCTAGTCAACTCCAATGCCGTAAGAGGTATGAATGTCACAGACATGCACCTGGATGGGGTATGCGAGGACTGCATACTCAGAAAAATGGACGAAAAACCTTTCCAGAACAGGGAGGAACGTGACACGCGTGTCTTTGGCACATTACACGTAGACTTAATTGGCCCTATGACACCTGAGGCTCGATGGTCGCACGCCAGATTTTGCCTAGTAGTCAATGACAACTGCTCCAGTTTTGGGTTTGCTTTTAACCTAAAGCACAAAGATGAGGCCAAAAAGTCCCTCAAGAACCTGGATAAAGCAATTGAAACCAAATTCCAGAAAAGAGTACACACCTTAAAAACCGATAATGGCGGGGAATTTGCTAGCAAGAGCTTTGCAGAGTACTGTAAGGACAGGGGAATCTCTCTAATCACATCAGTGGCTTACTCACCAGAACTCAACGGTCACGCTGAGAGAAGAAACCGAATATTTCATGAAGGAGTAAGGACCATGCTGAAAGATTCAGACTTAGGAAAGGATTTATGGGGAGAGGCCATTGCAACTCACATATACATCAGGAACAGATGTCCATCCAGTATCCACCCACATGGTATAACCCCGTTCAAGAAAGTCTTCGGCGAACCTCCAGCTGTGGGACACTTAAGGGTGTTCGGATCAAAGTGTTTTATCAAAGTGCCAGATGAAGCAAGGTCAAAGTTGGATGACAAAGCAAAGGAAGGGAGACTTATTGGTTTTGAGGGCGAGTCAATATATGTCATCGTTGATAAAGACAAGAAGAGGCAACGATCAAGGAATGTTATTTTCATAGAAGGGAAGGAGCATTGGAACTTATCAGGAAAGGTGGAGGATGTTGAGATTGCAAGGGATGCTGAAATTGTTGCACCTCCAGTGGAAGATCAAAGGGAGACAAAGAAAGACATGGAGGTAGAAGAAGAGGATGAAGAAGTAAGGAAAAGGTGAACTTCTTCAGAAGTGTGGGGAACAGAACCTACTCGGAAGTCAGAAAGAATCAAGAACCAGGATTCAAGCAACAAAATACTCATCTCAGCAAAAAACATTCCTGAAAACACGACTGAGATAAAGATACCCAAGAATTTCTCTGAGGCGGTCGCATCACCGGAAGGGCTGAGGTGGCATGAAGCCATGGATTATGAACTTTCAAAACTCAGGGAAATGAACACTTGGGTTGAGATAGACAAGAAAGAGATTCTAAAGAACTCACAGGTTTTACCGGGAATGTGGGTGAATACAGTGAAGAACCTGGAAGGAGATAAAAAGTTTAGGTCGAGATGGGTGGTACGCAGTGACTTACAAAAGAAGAACATCTCCTTAGTCGAAACTTTTGCCCCGGTATCCTGTATAACTTCCCTCCAAACTCTACTAGCACTTGCGACTATCAAAAACCTGAGGATTTTCACGTGGGATGTGGACTCAGCTTACCTGCATGGAGAGCTCAACAATGATACATACATCAAGCTCCCAGATGGATATGGCAAACCAGGCATAGTTGGGAAGCTAAACAAAGCTTTGTACGGGTTGCCAGAAGCAGCACGAGTTTGGCGTGAGGACCTCGAAGCAAAACTGAAAACTCTAGGGTTTAAGGCGCTCAGGAGTGATACGGGGGTCTTCTTCAAAGAGACCAATGCAGGAATCATAGTCATTGATATGCATGTGGACGATGGGACAGGAAGAAACAAGAGTTGAAGTTGAAGGAAGGAATCAAAAGTTTCTACAAAATCAAGGAAAAGGAAACGTCAAAACCCTTCAAAGTCCTTGGAATTCTAGTCACAAGGGATATGCACCGAGGCACTCTCAAACTTTCACAGTCAGAATTCATCGACGCAATATTGGACAAGTTTGGAATGACGGATTGCAATATTGTAACCACTCCGGTCGACAAAGGCTCGCACCTACGAGACAATGATGAGTTTCCCTTTGAACACCCAAAAGAATATCAAGCCCTCACCGGATCGTTCACATATGCTGCGATGTCAACCCGTCCTGACATTGCGTACATCACGCAGTTCCTGTCACAGTCAAATAAAGCTCCCACTCAATGAGATTGGAATGTGGCGAAGAGGGTCTTGAGGTACCTGAAGGGGACCAAGGACATGGGTATAGTTTACAAGAGGGATTTTGAGACAGGGAGAGACAAGGTTGGACACCTTGATCCTTGGGGATTTTGCGATGCAAATTATGCAGAAGATACACGTGATCGCAAGTCCACCAGCGGCTACGTATTCATGTTCGCTGGTGGTCCCATCGCTTGGAAATCAAAGAAACAGGTCTCTGTCGCCCTCTCCACCACCAAGGCAGAGTATTATGCACTCGGCATCGCTTGCCAAGAAGCAATTTGGATACAACAGTTATTTCAGGAACTACAGTCACCTCAAAGAAAGCCGACTCACATATACTCTGACAACACAGGAGCCATTGCCCTCTCTGACAATCCAAGAGAATGCAACTGTCCACACTGCACTTGCATGTCCCTTCAGCACGTGGTCTAATCTTCCTGTCCCCGCATTCCAGATACCGATCGAAGAGTCAAGACAGCCAGGAACTGTTGGACATACGGCTATCATTCTTAACACTCCCCCTCAATTCCAATCATCTATTCCATGCCCAACAGCCGCAAGCATTGTTCATGCTCAAAACGAGTTAAAGCTTTAGTTAAGAAATCGGCTCCGTTCTCCGTTCCAGGTATATGTGTAGTACAGATGTCCTTGTTATGAATGAGCTCCCTGATGAAATGCCACCTTATGTCTATGTGTGGAGCGGTTGTGATTCTAGATACTTCTATAATATTTTTATACTGAGGAAAGAGTACAAAACAATAAACCAGCACTTTGGTGCCCAGGCCAGTTTCTCAGAACAGTGTCTAGGCAGAGGCTCGTCTCTGGGTCGGAGGATTGCTCTGTCCGTATTTGGAATGTGAGCAATTTAAAGACAGAACGCGGATCGAGCACAGTCTCACGTGAAAGAACACAGATCTCATCCAAGAAATCCCATGTTTTGCATGTGATTCCGGGCAAGAGAAATCGTTGACTGATGGGACATTTCAGTGAGGTGTGCGCAGTGGAATTCTTGCCTGATGGCGCACGGGTCGTTTCTGGGTCAGCAGACAACTCGATTCGGCTCTGGAATGCCAGCACCGGAGATGTGGAGGGTGTGCTCGAGGGTCATGCTGGTGATGTGAATTGTGTGGCCTTCTCCCCTGATGGGAAGCGAATCGCGTCTGGTTCGCATGACAAGTCGGTGTGGATATGGAGTTGTAGGGTGCAAACTTGCATCTCACCCCTGAGAGACCAATCTCAATATATTGTAATTATATATCGATTTTAGTATCACTCTGTGTGCTTTTGAATTCTGAATTTTTCTCACTTTTATTTGTATTTTTACCCTCAATATTGAGGGAGTTATTCATTTTCTACTATGTACGCTACTTACAGGCGCTTGTCCACGCACGACGCGACTTGCATGGCCGGCTCCCTGGATTGGGACCGACAGCCTGGCTCAAACCTTCGATAGGGTCAAGGGCCGGTTGCAGGGTATATGTAGGTGAAACACAACCCGCGCATGCCTCCCTCCTCAGTTGTTGACTACACTAAGGAGGTGAGTTATATAATATATTGTACAAGCCTTTAAGGCTAATTTCTCTATTCTTTTTGTAAGATAAAATAAAATAGGTATATTTTCCGAATATACAACTAGTTGTTGACTACACTGAGGAGATAAAATAAAATATATTGCCTATAAATTCTTCAAACCTACTGCAATTTGCTCATAATCTCATCAGGAGTGTGGCTACAGGCAAGTTAAAGCACACACTGAAGGGCCATGCAAATCCGGTGTGGTGGGTTGCATTTTCACCTCATGGGACATGTGTGGTTTCTGGTTCAAAGGACCACTCTGTCCGGATTTGGAATGCCACGACATGGAAGGTAGAGCACATACTTGAGGGACATCCAGATACCGTGCGGTGTATTGCTTTCTCAGCTGATGGTGCACATGTTGTGTCTGGCTCCAAAGACAGATCAGTCCGGATATGGAATGCGACTACCAGGATAGCAGAGCATATACTCGAGGGACATGGTTATTGGGTGACATCTGTTGCCTTCTTGTTTGGTGGAACGCGAGTTGTCTTGGGCTCATTATATCATTCAGTGCATATCTGGAATTTCATCACTGGTGAATCGACTCCATTGGCCGAATCCACATCCATCGCATTGCCAGACGGAAGCCGAGTTGCCCACATCTTCCCAGGTGAATTTCAAATAGTTGCCCCAGAGGAGCATCTAGTGTCCCTATCTTTCAATAAGGACTGGATTCTGACAGTCTCTCCGTTTGTACCTTGCTATTTCCCCCCTGAGCTTTGTGGCTTTGTGACACGTTCATTCTCTAAATCCAAAGCATGTTTTGGATATAGTTCAGGCCAGCTTGTTATTGTAGATCTTGATCCTTTCCAGCCCTAATTTGCTTTCCAATAAATCATATAATGCTCAAAATGTATTATTGTTGCCCTAAAATTTCTGATTACTCTAGTTTCCTCTGGGCTGTTCTCATACTTGACTCATTTGACATTAATTATGTAGGTAAATGAGCAACTTGCAAGAGTGGTGCAGAGAATTATTTGGGCAATCTAAAGTATTTTTCTCCTAAGTGAATGTCAACCACTGTTGGTTTTATTCAAATATACCTAAAGTATTTTTCTACAGTGGAAAAGAAAAGAAATTAATGCTAAAACTACATATATTGTTACATCAGGCTCACCTCCTCAGTGAATGTCAACCACTGGGGAGGAGCGCATACGCCGGTGCTGTTTCACCCCACATAAAGCTATGAGCCGGCCTTTAAGCACTAGCCTGGTGAGGGACCAACCTGCCGGTCCCTTCCCAAGGAGCTGGCCACTGGGCTTGAATCTCGCTAGAACCTGATGTTTTGGAAAGCGGAGCATGGATTTCAGGCCAAACCTTTGGTAGTGAGCAATTGAAGTTATATTAGGGATAATGGAGGAATTAATGATTATTGTGAACCATTTGAACATTTTTAGGCTAATTAATTAATTGAGCAAACACTAATTGTACATCTGAGAAGCTCTTCATTGTTTATACTTAGGTCTTTTCAAATGTTTTTGTGTTTTTATCTACCCCATTATTCAGTGTTTTTAAGAGATCCCCTACAAGAAGGCAGGAGCACATATACCTGTATCATTTAAGTAGTTGAGTGGGAGTTTCCTATGATAATATTAAACATAATTCTAATATCTGAGACTGGTCTGTATTGTTGTTATGGCCCAAACACCATTCCCTGAACATAGCCTTGCCTTGGCCATGGATTCATATGGCTTAGGAGGCAGGGAATGAGCAATTAACTGTAAGACATTTATAGTCTTGCTTGGTCATTCCTGTAGCTGAGTGTGTGATGTCATACTACTCAAGGCTTGTTACAAATTGTAGTCTTAGCAAAATTCAAGATACAAGCCTTGCAAAGGGAATGCTTCCTATCATACCATACTGTTAGACATATCAATGTAACAAATACTGCAACTGTAAGGGCAACCTAAGCAGGTGTTCTACCCTCAGGCAGTACACTGGCAAAAGGGGATCCAAAGAATTAGATTTAGCACCTAATTACACAGTGACTAGCATACCTAGTGAAGGGGGATCCAAAGAGAAAACTCTAGAGAACCCTTTGCCCACTAATTACAAATATATACAAGTGCTATTGCCATGACACTCTGCATCATTGTTATGGCCTGTGCCCCTAATAAACCCATTTTAGTCCCCACAACTGCCCATACCCTTTCCAGGATTTTGTCAAGCGTCGGTAATGCCAAAGATGTGGGCAGGGAGTAGCCAAGTCCTGCAGGCTGAAAGTAATGGCTTTGGCTTTAACATACTTGTGTGTTACGCCCTACTCTCCGTGCATGCCACCAATTTGGAATAGAAGGGATACTCGGGAGGGTGTCGAAGATGCCGGCTCAAGTAGAGGACTTAACAGGGTGTTATGGCCCATGCTCTCAATAAAACCATGTTAACCCCCACAACTGCCCGCACCTTTTCCAGGACCTTTCCAACTGTAAATCTGGGATGACCACTTTCCATGATTCTATTACATCAACCCGAAGTCCTACAATCCCAAACCCCCCTACAATTCTGTGACCAAGGTTCCGCTCCTTTGATAAACAATGTGCAGGATCATTGCATACCTCACTCCCTTGTTCTTCCTTTTCTATTAACCCCTTGTACTCTTTCCTCCCCTTGTTTTATGCCCGGCAATAGATAGTACAAGGAGTAGATACATGTATATAACCCCCAGTCGACTGGACTATTCACCAGTACAAATATTGACTTAATCTGCATTTTAGTTTCCAATTCAGTTCCAGTAAACTTTGTTATGGCCCATGCCACCAAATAAACCCACATTAAACCCCACAACCACCCGCACCATTTCTGGGACCTTTCGGACTGCTCAAAGTCTGAATAACCACTTTCCGATATTCTGATATATCAATCTGAGGTTCAGTATTTCCGAACCTCTGAAGATTCCAAAGCCAAGATTCTGCTCCTTTGATAAACAATGTGCAGGATCATTGCATACCTCACTCCCTTGTTTTTTGTTTTATATTGCCCCTTGTACTCTGTTCCCCCCCTTGTCTTTACTCAGCAAAAGATAGTACAAGTATATAAGTCACCAGTCGACTGGACTATTTGCCAGTACAAATATCAACTTAATTCTGCATTGCAGTTTCCAATTCAGTTCCGGTAAACTTTCTGACTTTCCGAAATTAGGGACAGACGATTGAGGAGGGTGCAACACATAAGTTGAAGCCAAGTCCCTGTGACCTCAAACCACTTGTACCACCCTATACCGTGAACAGTCCTAAGACCCCCAGCGCTTCCGTCTTTCCGTCCCTATTCCAATTCCGATTGTGAACCCACAACCTTTAGTCCCTCTACCTCCAGAGTATGAACCCCCCTTTGGAAACCATTAGGAACCCTCCAGAAACCCTTCCGGGAGCCTCTAGCTAAGTGCTAACATGCAGATTTAACAAACTTCCAACTCTTTGAAATTAGGGATAGACAATTGAGGAGAGCGTAACACATAAGTTGAAGCCAAGTCCCTCTGACCTCGAACACTCGAACAACTGGCCGCACTAACCAGTCCTGTAACTAACCCTAAGTCTCTGGCACTTCCTGTCCTCTCATCCACCTGTCTGTGAACCTGTGACCCCAACCCTCTCCATCCTTGGAACCTCAACCCCCTTCACAGAAACCACTTGTAACCTCTGGAAACCCCTCTGGAAGTATTTAGTTAAGCACCTGACATATGAATTTAACACAGGTGAAGGGAAGGTAAAGGAGCCTAAGGCAAGTCGATACCCAGAATGAGGAAGTATGTACATGCATGTCCTACTTATATAGGCTGAGAAGCAACATGTGGAATAAGGAATGTGGGAAAATAAGGTATGCAGAGCATGTGGAGGTATTGTCCACAAAAATAGAATGGAAGAATGTAAATGAGAAAAGAACAATGCAAGTAAGATAATAGGAATGTGGCCACGGATAGGACAATAGGGAGTGACCGACTATAAAACAATGGGGTCATTGCCGAGGATAGAACAAAGACAAAATGTCCCGAGGTAAGGTGGGTCAAGGAGTAAGGAGTAGATGGGGTGGGACTAATGGGTGGTGATAAGGGATGGGAATGAGGGATGTGGATGGCAGATCTGCTGAGCTGAGACCGAGGGTTCAGGTGATATATATGTGGCCTGGTCACTTATATGTGGTCATGGATGTACGGCTCAGTCGGTAGTGCCAAGGGACCAGTGTAGAGTTGCTCTAGGTAATTAATACCTAAAATCCTGTGCGTACCGGTCCTTTTCTCTGGCAGGGTCTAGCATAGCCGTTTGGCACAGCTGGAATATAATCTGTGACTCAGCAATGTACAAACATAAATAGAATGTGAGTGATTAGGACATGATATGACAGGGACGTGACCTGAGAGGCGAATGTGTCATGCTGACTAAGAGTTGGACTTTGGCTTTAGACTTGCATACAATAGTCTAGATGTTTCTAGACTAGTCTTGACTTGGACTTGGAGACTTGACTTGGTGCTTTAACTTGTGAACTTGTTATTACAGAGGTGAGCCAGAGGCCCTTATATACAAAAACCAAGCAATGATGCAAAACAATGCGAGAGGTTGGCTATGTCAGTTGAATGACAAAGCACGAGAACAAAGTATACAAAAGAGGAAACTATGGAGAAGCTCTGGAGAAATAGTACAGCATCGAGGCTGCATGAATGGGACTGTCAAGCCCACAATTCCATGCTCTGATTACTCGGCAGTACCGACCAACCAATGCTTACCCATATCATCCCTCACCAGTGTGTGGCCTCGGCTCGGTACATTTGGTTCATCATTTGGTTTATTATCTCTATCCCACCCTCCTATTCTTTATCATTCTTTTATTCCCTGTCCTTCCCCTTGCCCATTTACCCTCAGGACACTCACTATTTGTTGTCACTTGGCAGTGGCCCTATTGTTTTATGTTCAGCCACTCTCTATTGTTCTATTCTCACTCACTCTTTTGTTCTCGGTCATACTTCATTGTTCTATTATCATCCACATTCCTTGTTCTATTCTTGATCATAGTGGACAATACCTCCACATGATTCTTCATACCTTATTGTTCTCCATTCCTTGTGCCACTCTGTTCCACATCTCACTTATTAACCTATATAAGTAGCCAATGTATGTAGATGGTTCTTCGTTCTGGAAATCAACTAGGTTTACGCCTTCTTGTCTTCCCTTCTCCTGTCTAAAGTCCTTTACCTGGGCCGACTGTCAGGGGAACCCCCGATCATGAATCCCGACCAACGTTGACCCACCCGTATTCCACACCCGCCGACCGAGATCCATTCGACCCACTCATGGCAGTACCGAACGTACCACGCACCAAACCATTGTCCCCGTTGGCGAGGACCCTTCAGAAGTGTCAACTATAACCCTTGGCTCCCCTTTTGTCATTCGTTCTCAGTGTCGAGGCCCTGGCAGAACTTCCCAGTTAGTATGGAGGGTGATGCCCGGTAGAGCACAGAGTGCCGTAGCAATGGTGCTTATATACAGTAGTCAGTGGGCAAAGGGTTCCCTAGAGTTTTCTCTTTGGATCCCCCTTCGCCAGGTAGGCTAGTCCCCATGTATTAGGTACCATACTAAATCTTTGGATCCCCCTTCGCCAGTGCACCGCCCTAGGGTAGAACGCCTGCTTAGGTTGCCCTTACAGTAGAAAACTCTCTCCTTCGAGCACCAGCTGCCCCTTCGTATGACTCCGAATTGAATTTCTTTGGAAATAGCGACAGCGGCAGCTCCTCCTCATTCACTTACAAAAAAACTTATTCTCCATGGACTTGCCGTTGGCCCAGGAGTTATTGGACCAACTGGCCGGTATAGAGCAGGAGTTACTAAGAGAAAGAAGGGAGAAGCAGGATCTAGAGATGATGCTGAACGTGCTGCAGGCGACCACGATGAATCTAGTGGCAGGCCTCCAGACCCACGTTCGGCAGCCCGCGAAACAAATGGTAGAACCTGCCAAGCCCTCCGAGTTCGATGGTGACCATTCACACGGGCATGCGTTCATGCAGTCTTGCACCTTGTACCTTGGCATTTGTGCTGCCAATTTCCCCAACGAGCAGTCTCAGATCCTCTGGGCACTGTCCTTTATGAAGATGGGGAGAGCAGCAACCTTCTCCAGCCGAGTGTTCACACATGAAGCAAAAACAGGCAGGCCGCTCTATGCCAACTGGAAGGCCTTCGCGGAAGCCTTTTGGGAACACTTCTACCCCCTACACAAGGCCACTGAGGTAGCAAACCAATTGGAGTCATGCCAGTACCACCAAGGCAAGCGTTTGGTCGATGAGTATATCGACCAATTCGAAGACCTGGTCAGAAAGGCCGAATACACGGATGGATGGTCCATCATCATGAAGTTCCAACGAGGCCTCGACCCCACTATCCAAAGTCGCATTGTGCTGATGCTAGATGGGAGACCGAAGGATGATGACATCTCAGCATGGTACACTGCAGCATGAGCAGTTGCTCTCACACGTGCAGCAAACGAAGCCTTTCAGGGGCCTCGATTCCCATCTCTACACGCCTCCATGCCACAGCCTAGCCAAAAGCCTATCGAACCCCTGACTAAGCAAGCAATGCCTGCTCCCCCTAGAACATCATTGGCTCTTATTCCCCTGATACCACCCCCTGGACCTACCTCGATGGACGTCGATGCAACCAGGCGGCTGTATCCTCTGCCACTCATGTGCTGACGATGTGGCAAGGCCGGCCACTTCACCCAAGAATGCCCTCAGGCATATGATGTGTGTTTCATGATGGCAGAGGAATGTGAAGAGATGCTAGAGTACTGGATGGTCTCTGTGGACCTTTGAGATACCGACGAGGCCGGGGAGGTTGAAGATGTGGATTTGGGGGATTTTGCCTAAGGCAGCAAGTGAAGGATGTGCCCTCACTGCCCTTGTTTAATTGCTTTGCTGCTCTGTCTATAGACTCTGATATGGAGAATACAACTCGGGATTCAGATGATGATGCCTCAGCCGTAAGCAATACAGACACTCCCAAACTGACTCCACCAAAACTACCACTCCCCCTTCCTAGGTTGCTAGGTTGAAATGTTAGGAATGCAGTCTCCCGAAACATTACATAGTGGCTTCCACCCCCTCGCCAAACTCGCTGAACCTCAAGGTAGAGATACAGACTACTGACACCGCCGAGGTTAAGGGAGTAACCACCCTACTAGACAGCAGAGCTACGGGACTGTTCATAGACCAGAAGTTTGTGGTCACCGAAAGATTGAACTTGCGCCCATTAACTCAACCCACACCAGTGTACAACGTTGATGGTACCCCAAACGAGGGAGGAGCAATCCGACACATTGTTGATGTGATCTTATGCTATCAAGACCACTTGGAATGGGCCATGTTTGCTGTGACCAATCTGGGGAAGTACAACATGATCCTTGGTTATCCCTGGCTCTGTAATCATAACCCTGAAATCAACTGGCATATGCAAGAAGTCATGCTAAGCCGGTGCTCTGCCCAATGCCACACCTGCCAGGTTAAGCTAGAGAAAGAACGTCGAGAGGAAATGGCAGTTTGGACTCTTCGAACTGGCCCCTTGCCAGGCATGATGACCGATGAGTTGGAAGACTGCAAAAGTATCGACGACAGTGTGTCCTTCCTCAAACCAGGTGATCGCCTTTTCGCGACCGTGGCCCCCCCGGATGTTCCGATCGCTACCATCGCGGCTGCCACAACTGCGCAACAATTGGCCGAATAAGCTCTCTGGAGCACCCCCCCAAAGAGAAAGGGACGATCCCGCCCTATCTCCAAGACTTTAATGACCTCTTCAAGAAGGAGTCCTTCGATTCTCTCCCCAAGCAGAGGACGTGGGACCACGCGATCAAACTGGAGCTGGGAGCAAAACTCTCGGCTTGTAAAGTGTACCCTCTCTCTCCGAGTGAACAGCGAGAGCTGGACAAGTTCTTATGGGAGAACCTGTGTATGGGATGTATCCGCCCCTCAAAATCCCCAATGGGAAGCCCCATGTTCTTTATCAAGAAAAAGGATGGCTCCCTCTGACTGGTCCAGGACTATCGGGTACTCAACGCGATGACGATGAAGAACCAGTACCCCCTTCCCATCATCTCGGAGCTCATTGCACAACTTCGAGGAGCCAAGTACTTCACCAAGTTGGATGTGCGATGGGGGTTTAATAACATACAGATTAAGGAGGGAGACGAGTGGAAGGTGGCATTCCACACAAATCGGAGACTGTTCGAGCCCCTTGTCATGTTCTTCGGCCTCACTAATAGCCCTGCAACATTCCAGACCATGATGAACGACATCTTCCAGGACCTCGTAATGGAGGGACATGTGTGTGTGTACCTGGATGACATCCTCGTCTTCACCGAGACTCTCGAAGAGCATCGACGAGTCGTTTGGGAGGTCCTTGAATGACTAAGGGCCCACAAACTCTACCTTTGGCCAGAGAAGTGTGAGTTTGAATGGACCAGGATCGAGTACTTGGGCCTCATTATATCTCATGGCAAGGTGGAAATGGACCCCGTCAAGGTGGAAGGGGTCATGGGTTGGCCGACTCCATCAAACCGAAAGGAGGTGCAGGCCTTCCTGGGCTTCACCAATTTCTATCAGAGGTTCATCAAGAGATTCTCGCACCACACCAGGCTGTTGTTCAAACTTGTGAAGAAGGATGCAAAGTGGAAGTGGGGGGACAAGGAACGAACAGCCTTCGAAGGGCTCAAGACAAAGTTCACGATGGCGCCCATCCTCGGGTTCACCGACGATACCCGCCCTTACTGAGTGGAAGCAGACAGCTCTGATGTAGCCATGGGGGTGGTCCTTTTGGAGCAGTTACGCAAGGATGGCAAGTGGCACCCGATTGCCTTTTACTCAAAAAGCTTCTCCCCAGTAGAGAGGAACTACGAGATCCATGATAAGGAGATGCTTGCTATCATCTGGGCCTTGGACACTTCTTAGAGGGCACTGAACACCGCATTGAGATCTGGACGGACCACAAGAACCTAGAGTACTTCCGATCCTCGAAGAAGCTGAACCGACGACAAACCCGCTGGTCCCTCTACCTCTTGCATTTCAACTTTGACCTGTGGCACAGACCAGGAGTAGCAATGGGGAAGTCCAACATGCTTTCGCGTCAGTCCGACCATGGATCGGGCACAGGCGACAATAGAGACCTAGTCTTGCTCCGACAAGAGCTGTTTGCGATACAGGCCCTAGAAGGAGTGGCGCTGGAAGAGGAAGAGCGGGGGATTGCCTGAGAACTGAAGAGGGCGCTAGCCGGAGGGACGCTAGAGGATGAAGTGGCAGAGGCGGTGAGGAAACTGCGGGAAGCAGGAGGGAAGTCATTGGTTTCGGCCGAATGGGTGGAGGCCGATGGGTTGTTGACCTTCCAAGGCAAGGTGTACGTTCCAGACGTGGGAGGCCTCCGGCGATGGATCGTAGCCCATCACCATGACTCCAAGGTGGCCGGGCATCCTGGTCGCTGGAAGACTCTCGAACTCATCTCCCAAAACTACTGGTGGCCTCACATGTCTCGATATATTGGCGAGTACACCAAGACATATGACCTGTGCCTATGGATGAAGGTCCAGAGACAATAACCAGTTGGGGAACTCCACCCGCTCCCAATCCCTGAGGCACGGTGGGATACCATAAGTGTAGACTTTGTAGTGGAGCTCCCTGATGTGCATGGGTACGACACCGTAATGAACGTGGTAGACTCGGTATCGAAACGGGCGCACTTCATACCGACCCACACAACAGTAATGGCGGCCGGAGCAGCACGACTCTTCCTACACCACGTTTGGAAGCTGCATGGGTTGCCGAGGGTAGTGGTGTCCGACCGAGGGGTGCAGTTTGTCCGCAAGTTCATGCAGGAGCTCTACCGCTTACTAGGCATTTGCTTGGCAGCCTCTATGGCCTACCACCCGCAGACAGATGGTCAGACCGAACGAGTGAACCAAGAACTGGAACAGTACCTCTGCCTCTTTGTCAACGAGAGGCAAGATGACTGGGATAACCTCCTACCCCTAGCCGAATTCCAGTACAATAACCACATTCACACCTTGACCCATGAGTCCCCCTTCTTGCTGGACATGGGCAGACACCCACGGATGGGATTTGAACCGCACCAACCCCCATCATGCCTCGAGTCTGTAAACAAGTTCAAGGAGTAGATGGAGGGAGGACTTTCGGAAGCAAGTAAAGGCAAAGGACGATATGGCAACTTATTACAACTGTAGGCACCAGCCGACACTGACATTCGTCCCGGGCGACAAGGTATACCTCGATGCTAGTGATATTTGCACTATTCAGCCATCCAAGAAACTAGTGAACAGGCGACTTGGCCCCTACCTTGTGGAGGAATGAGTGGGGTCTCACGCATACCAACTTCATCTCCCGAAGGCCTTGAGCCATCTTCACCCGGTCTTCCCCATCGTCAAACTCACCCCGGCCCTAGCAGACCCCATCCCGGGTAGGCAACAGCCTCTTCCACCGCAGCCGATTCTTGTTGATGAAGAAGAACACTTCAAGGTCGAACAAGTACTCGACAGCCAGATGAGAGCAAATCGACTACAATTCCTTATCAGATGGAAAGGCTATGGCTATGAAGAGAATTCATGGGAGAACGAAGACAACGTCTGGGCCCCCGACCTTGTTGCCGACTTCTACCGCCTGCACCCGGGTGCCTCACACCGAATCCATGCCTTGGACACGTCCGCCTTCAGATCCTGCATGCCAGTCCTGCCTATAGGGATCAATGCGTCGGGGACGCCACATTCTAGAAGGGGGGTGATGTCAGGGGAACCCCCGATCATGAATCCCAACCAACATAGACCCACCCGTATGTTTGACCCACTCATGGCAGTACCGAATGTACCGTGCACCAAACCATCGTCCCCATTGGCAAGTACCCTTCAGAAGCGTCGACTATAACCCCTGGCTTCCCTTTCGTCGTTCATTCTCAGTGTCAAGGCCCTGGCAGAACTTCCCGGTCGGTACGGAGGGTGATGCCTGGTAGAGCACAGAGCACCATAGCAATGGTGCTTATATACAGTAGTCAGTGGGCAAAGGGTTCCCTAGAGTTTTCTCTTTGGATCCCCCTTCGCCAGGTAGGCTAGTCCCCATGTATTAGGTACCATACTAAATCTTTGGATCCCCCTTTGCCAGTGCATTGCCCTAGGGTAGAATGCCTGCTTAGGTTGCCCTTACACTGACACTCTCGGCACTCTCCCAGGTATCTCTTCTGTCCCAAATCGGTGGCACGCATGGGAAGTAGGGTGCAATGCATGAGCATGTTGAAGCCATGCCACTATTCCCAGCCTGCAGGACTTGGCCACTCCTTGGCATTCCCAGAGCCTGACAGAGACTAACCAAAAAGGTAAGAATGATGAGTAACAATGAGAAAAGACTAACAGAATAGGAAACAGGTCTGAGTCATGCCAAGAAAAAGGGAAACATATAAAAGAAACAATCAGGAAGTCCACCAATAAAAATCTAACAACTTTGTCCACTACTCCTGAGGGGCCTTAGGATAAGTCAGGGGACTGAGTTATCTCGGAGTATTTCCAGGTCACAGGTCAACATATCTTCTGCAATTTCTCCAGTATCCAATCCAAGGATAGGGGTCTGGGAGTAGGAGGACTAATGGGTATACAGTTGTGCACTCTCATTTTGTGTTTAAGAGTGAGTCGAATGGAGTGGGCAGGGTAATCAAGATGGGATGGTGCCCTGAACTCTGCCTCATATTCCACTCTACTCCTATCACAATATGCTGGTCTAGACATCATTCTAAGAAATATGTATGGTTCTTGACTTTCTGGGAAATAGACTGCATCTCCTTTTGCATATGACTGAGTGTAGATTGGATGGGTTCTTCTTCTGAGTAAGAAATGTACTAGAGGGGGTACATGAAGATAATGATATGTTAATGGTTCTGCCTGGATCTGTGTGTCATGGGTGTTGTAGCATTGCATGGGAATGAGATCTGAAGAAGACATGATGACAAATTAGAAGTCTGAAGATTGGAGTGCTGAATAGAATGGTTGGCTGTGTGATATGGCAACAGTGAAGGTGATATGGGATGAGCACCGTCAGAGTCAAATTTGGAACATGGTTGAGATCAATTGCTTTACTGTCACTGGGTACTCGGTACATGTACTTGACAGATTTTTCTGACTGTAAAGTCTGGAACGACTGCCTTCTGTGATTCTGTTGCAACAATCTGAAGTTCCGTAATCCTAACCTCCCATGATTCTATGACCAAGGTTCCACTCCTTCAATGAGCAATGCACAGGATCACCACATACCTCACTGCCTTGTTCTCACTTTTCTATTGACCCCTTGTATTCCCTTCTCTCCCTTGTCTTTTAATTGGCAAGTAGATAATACAAGGAGTAGTTACATATATATAACCCCCAGTTGACTAGACTATTTGCCAGTACAAAAATTGACTTAATCTGCATCCTAAGTTCCAATTCAGTTCTGATAAACTTTCTGACTTTCCAAAATTAGGGACAGACAATCGAGGAGGGTGCAACACATAAGTTGAAGCCAAGTCCCTCTGACTTCAAACACTTGAATGACTAGTCATAGCAACCTAATACTGAGACCAACCCTAAGTCCCCAGCACTTCCTGTCTGCTTCCATCTTTTTACACCATCTGTGAATCCACAACCCGACCCCCTACATCCTTGGAACCCTGACCCCCTCCATGGAACCTTTCGGAAACCTCCAGAAGTCCTCTTGGAAGTATTTGTTTAAGTGTCTGACATGCGGACTTAATAGTCATGCCAGATATCATTCTCTGTATCAGTCGGAAAAGAGCTGGGGCCCACATCCCACTTCTTAACCTATATAAGTAGTACATGGATATAGATATTTCCTCATTCTGAGTATCAACTTGGCTTGCACCTTATTGCCTTCCCTTCTCCCATCTGAAGTCCCTTACTTGGGCCGATATTCTCAGCACTCTCCCAAGTGTTCCTTCTGTTCCAAATTAGTGGCATGCATGGAAAGCTGGGTGCAACACATAAGTACATTGAAGCCAAGCCACCCCGATTGGTCTGCAGGACTTGGCTGATTCCTGCCAGCATTGTGAAGTCGGCATGATTACAATAGTGCTCAGCCCACACATCGTTGGCATTCCTGGTGCCTGGAAAAGGTATGAAGAAGGGGTAAGGTATAGAAAGCATGTGGAAGCAATGTCTACAATGATTAAGAATAGAACAATGGACACAACAAAAAATAGAACAATAGAATATGGCTGAGCATAAAATAATAAGAGCATGACTGAAAATAAGACAATAGGATGTGACCAAATTTAAACAATAGGGTCATGACTGAGAATAATAATAGAAATATCTGGGGGTAAAACGGGGTGAGGGAGTGGATCAGGAATAAAAGAATAAGCAAAGGTAGAAAGGATGGGATGAAGGGAAGTGAACCAAGTGATGAACTGAATATATGGAGCTGAGACCATGTACTAGTGAAGAAATGACTTGTCACTGGTGTGTGGGATAACGGTAGAGACCATTCAGCCAGTATAACTGAGTGAACCAAGGCTCGGTGTTGTCTACTTAACAGTACCTCCCCCTTAGTGGCTGAACCCATGAAGCTGGTAGGTGGAGTTTAAAATAGAGTTCCAGGTGCCTGTCAAGCGCCGGATTCTGACGGACTTCGGTACTGCCGAGGGGTATTGTCGAAAGGTCGGGC
>QLPI01002347.1:0-20696 GCA_003314275.1 Chroogomphus rutilus | reverse complement strand
AATTCATACAACATGTTACAATAGCAATACATTTACTATACAAATGCCCATTTCTCAATAAGATCCGTATTGACTTGTCCCTCGAACCAGATACGACACGTGTCCCATCATGCGAGATGGCAACACACCACACCACGTCTGAATGCCCCACCAGCATGCGTTCCAACTCGCCCGTAGCCGTGTCCCAAATACGAACAGAGTTGTCCCAGGACCCAGATACAACTCGACTGCCGTCACTAGAGAACATCACAGAGGTTACCTCTGCACGGTGTCGCATGACTTGCTCGGATGCCAGCCCCCATGAATCCGCAACACCCACAACGACTTGGGGTACGCTGGACAAGGATGTCGCATACTTCTGTCGGAGTAGAGATTGTTTCGGAATCCATGTCAACGCCGAGCGATAGGTGTTGAGACAGTGATGGCTTATAGCTTCAGATCCCATCTGGAGGCATCGACGAGCATCATCGAACAACAACCAGTGCTTGTTGTGCATCTTCCAGTATTTCTGTAAGATTGATGAGCTAGAATTCATTTCCAAACAGCAAACTCACTGATATCGCCTCTGTTGCCTTCCGAAGAGACTTCACACCCGATTCTAGCTCACCAAATGCACTGAGGCACTCGAACCAGTGCAAGATATGGTTATCGGAAAATTCAGCAATACCGTCGAGCATCGTGGATGGATTTGCAGGGGACGACGCTTCCAGCAGATGAAATGCCCAATATATGCACGAGTATCGGAGGGCCTCCGGAATTACATCAGGATCGGTGATTTCATGAGGGAGTGTTCCAATCAAATCTTCAGCCAAGTGACAAATATTACGGCAAAGTGACTTATTCATGCCTTGAAGACATTTGATGGCCAGGTTATGGTGTGCATCCATTTCATCTACGCTGTGCGCCAGGCAACGCTTGGGATCAACAATGAATTCACGGAAAGAGGCGTGAAAGATGGTGACATGTCCATCATTGGTAGAGGGAATATGGATTACCGACCGAAATCGAGATAAGTCAATCTCAACCTGATCGCATGTCTTCTCTAACAAGGAAGCAATCCCGCTGATGGACAATGGGATTTGCACACAGACCACGGCGGCAAGCAATTCCTGTCTCGCCATTTTTTCTGAGTCAATCAGGAGATTCCTGAATGCTTCGTCCATGATCAAATTGTAGAAACTGTCCAGAGACGGGAGAGGCAACGCCGAGTGTGTGAGTGAAGTTATACGTGTCTTTGGATTTACGCCCGTGTCGTCAATATACCGCACCGCAGTAGCAGCGTATATGAATAATCCATCGGACTTGTCAAGAAGACTCTTTATCTCGGGGTCGGTTGCCCAGGGAAGGTTAGGCTCGGAATATCGGTGCTTCGTCGCAATATTTGACAGTGAAGATCTCAGATAGGTTTCAATATCGGTTTTTTCGTCGTCCAGCAATGATCCTTTATGAAGGGAGAATTCCTCAAGAGAAAATTCAGGATTATGATGGAAGGATGCAGTGATCCAGGACTCAGGTCGACTGGTAATGCAGAACTTCAGAGGTATGTCCACCACACCATCAAGAATCGTCTTGATCAACAGCTGTACTTTCCTAGGTTCCAAACATTCGTCCAACGCATCTATGATAACAATATTGCCAAGCAAATTTTGGTTTTCCGCGACGGGCCTAATGGGCTCTATCACCAGGGACTTGAACTGGTCAGAGATGGAGTTGAGATCGGCCACATCAGGTGTATTTGTCAGAAGATCGTGCATTGCTGTTCGGATCCCGGGGTTAGATCGAGCCAGCATGTTGGCTATCGTAGGAATAATCCGCGTTGCGTCAGTTAATGCTGAGCTTGAGCGAGAACAAAAAAAGCTGGCTCCAAGAATCTTCTGCTTATCCAAACGGTGGCTCAGAGTGTGAGCAATGCTTGTTTTTCCAGTTCCGAGCTGACCATTCAGCCAGTAGACCTTTGCGGCTGAAGCATCATGCGCCCATCTCTCGAGGTCATCCAATATCCTTACACGTGTGTTCTCCATACACCCCGGAAATTCGACATCTTCGGTGGCGTTGCGTGTGTTGTAAGATGCCCGTTTAGCAGGATTGAGCAACCCTAAAAGATCGACCGGAGGGTCTATACAGGTGTGAGGATGGAAGTGAGATGCACTAAGTGGTCACCGCACGTACTATTGGTAATCGGCATATTCACGTCACCCTTTGTATCTGAAAGGTACAAAGAAAATGTCTCAGCTCTTTAAGTCCCTGTTATTTTCACAGCGACCACGCTCACTGAAGGTGACATTTGTCCAGTCAAGGTTCATACCCCCCGACGAAGATGTAGATTGCGGACCGGTGTGCAAGAGTTCAGACATGATAATGTTAGGTGATGATGGTATGGATGGGCCGACGCAGCGACGTGGGTATGTGCAAAAAAGTTCGCACGCACGGTTCTAGGGTGAGGCGATGCCAGCGCCCAGTGCCAATAGAACTTTGCGCGTCACTCAAGATAATATCAAATACAACGCGTCTATTGCAGCGTTTTAGCACCGGTTTGGTGCCTTTATTATATTCATTGTTCCAGGCTGACAGATTTGCTCACAAGTTTATCCATTACTCTCCAGTGCTCTCCATTGCACACGCAAGTTCACAATATACATATAAATAAAAATATATGCCATGGTCAGGACAGAGAATCACATCTGGTGCCTCCAGACTCGGGAACTAAGTTAGGTGGGTAACACTTGTCCTCGATGCAATATGTAAATATGACAAAGCATATGACTGTAGCCTACATTGCTGACACAATTAAGAGCTTCCAAGTGTGAAGATAAAAGCAGCAAAGATCTGCCAATTTAGATAGAAAACAACAATAAAATGATTGTCACAATTTATAGGCTGATAGTGCAATTTCAAAAGACCTCTCTTTTCATTTTTACAGTGTGAAGACTAAATACTACATGCATAGGGTATTGGGATATTGCAAGCTTGCACCATTAACATACCATGTGACATGTTTTCATTTCATAAGGTACACAGCAGTTAATAATTTCCTTCAATGAATTATAATGAACCCCCATGTTCAAACTGCTTGCTTCAGGGGACATTCAACATATTTCAACTGTACCTATATTGAATGATTCAAGTGTACTGACTTATCCTCTTACTTGCCTTCTGGAAAACTGAAACATCATATGTTATCTGAATTACCCCTTTTACGGTAAGTAACAAAACTGTTTGCATGTTTGGAAGTTTTGGATTGTGTATCTAATATAAAATTTAATTGAATTTTCAAATCATAGAGATATTATGACATATTGTTATTGTCCATGCCCCAGAACAATCTAACCAGCAGTCACTATTGTTTCTGCCCACCTCTGACAGCTGTCCAACCATACTGTTCGAAAACTGATTCTCTGCACATGACCCCATGATCCTGAGCCTCTTCTGTAAAACCGCAATTCCAAAACACCACAATCCTGTCCTTCTATGGTGGGTGCCTGTCAAGCTTTGGAAATGCCGAAGATGCAGGTAGGAAGTAGCCAAGTCCTGCAGGGCAAAAGTAGTAGCTTGGCTTCAATGTACTCATGCATTGTACCCTACTTTTTGTGTGTGCCACCAATTTGGAACAGAGGAGATACTCAGAGAGTGCCAAAGGTGCTGGCCCAAGTAGAGGACTTTACAGGGGAAAGGGAAGGTAAGGGGCCTAAGCCTAGTTGATACCCAGAATGAGGAAGTATGTACATACATGTCCTACTTATATAGGTTAGGAAGTGACATGTGGAATAAGGAATGTGGGACAATAAAGTATGCAGAGCATGTGGGAGTATTGTCTACAATGAGCAAAAATAGAATGGAGGAATGTAAATGGGGATGGAACAATACAATAGAATAATAGGAATGTCGCCAAGGATAGGACAATAGGGAGTGCCTGGCTATAAAACAATGGTCAGGTGTCCCGAGGTAAGATAGGTTGAGAAGTAAGGAGCGAACAGGGTAGGATTAATGGATAGTAAATGAGGCAAAGTGGATGAGGGTAGGGACAGGGAATGTGGATGGTCGATATGCTGAGCTGAGAACGGTATACCAAGTGACTTGCATATGGCTTGGACACTTGTGCGTGGACATAGTCTGACTGCTTGGTTGGCATTGCTGAATTACCAGACACTTGGTACATATACTTGACAGTGCCTCAAAGTCTCCCATGTACCTTAGTCCCCTTGTTCTTTGGTTTCTATTCACCCCTTGTATTCCTCCCTCTCCTTGTCTTTAGACTGGACAGTAGGAAATGCAAGGTAGTCTACAGTAGGGGACAAAACCATTCTGTCAAGTACATGATACCAAGCCTCGGGTTACTTGGCAGTACTGATGAATGACCCCTATTGTTTAATCCCACACACCAGTGGCAAGTCATTCTTTACTAGTACGAGGTCTTGGCTCAGTACATTTGGTTCATTATTTGATTCACTCCCTTTATCCCATCCCCTCTATTCTTGTTATTCTTCTATTCCCCATCCTTCCCTTTACCTGTTTCCCCTTGGGACATTTGCTATTTATTTATTATTCGGTCTTGGCTCTATTGTTTTATATTCGGCCACTTTCTATTGTTCTATTTTCATCCACACTCTTATTATTTTATTCTTGGCCATATTTCCTTATTCTATTCTTGTTTACATTCTATTGTTTTATTCCTGATCACTGTGGACAATAATTCCACATGCTTTCCATACCTTATTCCTCTCTCCATGTCTTACACCACCCTGATTCCACATCTCACTTCTTAACTTATATAAGTAGTACATATATGTAGATATTTCCTCATTCTGAATATTGACTTGGCTTATGCCTCCTTGTCTTCCCTTCTCCCATCTCAAGTCCCCTACTGGGGCTGACACTCTCAGTACTCTCCTGGGTATTGTCAAGTATATGTACCAAGTGTCCGGTAATTTGGCAGTGCCAACCAAGTAAATCAGACTAAGTCCACACCCTAGTGTCCAAGCTGCATGCAAGTTACTTGGTATGCCAGTCTCGGCTCGGCACATCTGCCATCCACATTCCTTGTCCCCATCCCTCATCCACTTTATCTCATTCACCAACCATTAATCCTACCCCATCCACTCCTTATTCCTCAACCTGCCTCACCTCGAGATATCCTGTCCTTGTTTTATCCTTGGCTACAATCCTATTGTTTTATAGTCTGGCACTTCCTATTGTTCTATCCTCGGCTACATTCCTATTATTCTATTTTCATTGTCATATCCCCATCTACATTCCTTCATTCTAATTTTACTCATTGTGGACAATACCCCCACAAGCTCTGCATACCTTATTGTCCCACATTCTTTATTCCACATGTCGCCTCTTGAACCTATATAAGTAGGACATGCATGTACATATTTCCTCATTCTGGGTATCAACTAGGCTTAGGTCCCTTACCTTCTCCTTCCCCTGTAAGGTCCTCTACTCAGGCAGGCACCTTTGGCACTCCTCGAGTATTCCCTCTGTCCCAAATCGGTGGCACACATGGCAAGTAGGGTGCAATGCACGAGTATGTTGAAGCCAAAGCCACCCTGACTAGCCTGCAGGACTTGGTCATCCTATGTCCAACCTCTTGGCATTCTCAAAGCCTGACAGGTATCTTGTCTGTTCTAAATCAGTGGCACACACAGAAAGTAGGGTACAACACATGAGTACATTGAAGCCAATCCACCTCAATCGGTGTGTAAGACTTGGCTGATTCTCACTGTTAGGTATTGATAATGCCGATAGTGCTTATAGGAATTGGCCAAGTCCTGCAGACCAATCGAGGTGGCTTGGCTTCAACATACTCATTAACAGTAAAGTGATCAATCTCAACCATATTACAAATTTGACTCTGACGGTGCTCATCCCATATCACCTTCACTGTCGCCACATCACACAGCCAACCATTCTATTTAGCACTCCAATCTTCAGACCAATATATCATCATGTCTTCTTCAGAGCTTATTCCTATGAAATGACACAACACCGAGGACACACACATTGAGGCAGGACCATTAACATATCATTATCTTCATGTACCTCCTCCAGCACATTTCTCACCCAGAAGAAGATCCCATCCAATCTATACTCAGTTGTATGTGATAGGAGATGCAGTCTATTTCCCAGAAAGCCGTGAACCATACATATTTCTTGGAATGACATCTAGACCCACATATTGTGATAGGAGTAGAGTGGAATATGAGGCAGAGTTCAGGGCATCACCCCATCCTGATTACCCTGCCCACTCCATTTGACTCACTCTTAACCACAAGATGAGAGTATGTCAAGTGTTGGTTACTGATAGACTTTGGTACTGCCGAGGGGTGTTGTCGAAAGGTCAGGGGGACTATGGCCAAGTCCTGCAGGCCAAGAGTAGTAGCATTGGCTTCAACGTACTCATGCATTGCGCCCTACTTGCCATGCGTGCCACTGTATTTGCAACAGACAGATACTCGGGGGGATGTTGAGGATGCCGACCCGAGTCGAGGACTTAACAGAAGAGAAGAAGGTAGAAGGGCCTCAGCCTAGTCGATACCCAGAATGAGGAAATATGTACATGCATGTCCTACTTATATAGGTTAAGAAGCGACATGTGGAATAAGGAATGTGGGACAACAAGGTATGCAGAGCATGTGGTTATTGTCCACAACGAACAAAATTAGAACAAGGAATGCAAAGCGGGGATAGAACAATAAAAGACCAGATAATAGAATTGTGACTCAAGATGGGACAATAGGGAGAGGCTGAGTATAAAACAATGGGGTCGTGTCTGAGGATAATACAAGGACAGGAAGTCCTGAGGTGAAACGGACCGAGGAGTGTGGATGGCAGATGTGCCGAGCCGAGACTGGCGCACCAAGTGTTATGCATGCGGCGTAGGCACTTGGTCGTGGATATAGGATGATTGCTTGGTCGGCACTGCCGGTGGATGGGTCTCGGTACGTGGACTTGACAGAGTATATGACCATATACCCATTAGTCCTCCTACTCCTAGACCCCTATCCTTGGATTGGATACTGGAGAAATTGTGGAAGATATGTTACCTGTAACCTGGAAATACTCCAAGATGACTCAGTCCCCTGACTCATCCTAAGGCCCCTCAGGAGTAGTAGACAAGGTTGTTAGACATTTATTAGTGGACTTCCTTATTGTTTCTTTTATATGTTTCTCCTTTTCTTGGCTTGACTCAAACCTGTTTTCTATTCTGTTAGTCTTTTCTCATTGTTACGCATCATCCTAACCTTTTTGATTAGTCTCCCCCTATCATAGCCCCTAGCCCCTATTTGTGCAGCCTCAATGCTGTACCATTTCTCCAGAGTTTCTCTATAGTTTCCTCTTTTGTATACTTTGTTCTCATGCTTTGTCATTCAACTGACATAGCCAATATCTCACATCATTTTGCATTGTTGCTTGGTTTTTGTATATGAAGGTCTCTGGCTCACCTCTGTAATAAGAAGTTCACAAGTTAAAGTCCTAAGTCAAGTCTCCAAGTCCAAGTCAAGACTAGTCTAGAAATGTCTAGACTATTGTACTCAAGTCCAAAGCCAAAGTCCAAGTCTTAGTCAGAATGACAAATTCGTGTCATAGGTCACACATAGTCACACTTCACACTATCTTCTATTTCATATCCTCTATTACATGCCAGATAGTTGTCAGGCTCCGGGAATGCCGAGGAGTGGCCAAGTCTTGCATGCTGGGAATAGTGGCATGGCTTCAACGTGCTCGTGCATTGCGCCCTACTTCCCATGCGTGCCACCAATTTAGGACAGAGGGATACCTGGGAGAGTGCCGAGAGTGTCAGCCCAGGTAAAGGACTTGGGACAGGAGAAGGGAGGACAAGAAGGCATAAACCTAGTTGATTTCCAGAACGAAGAACTATCTACATACATTGGCTACTTATATAGGCTAATAAGTGAGATGTGGAACAGAGTGGCACAAGGAATGGAGAACAATAAGGTATGAAGAATCATGTGGAGGTATTGTCCACAATGATCAAGAATAGAACAAGGAATGTGGACAACAATAGAACAATACAGTATGGCTGAGGACAAAAGAGTGAGTGAGAATAGAACAATGAGAGTGGCAGAACATAAACCAATAGGGCCACTGCCGAGTGGCAACAAAGAGTGAATGTCCTGAAGGTAAACAGGCAAGGGGAAGGAAGGGGAATGAAGGAATGACAAAGGATAGAGGGGACAGGATGAGGAAAGTGAACCAAACGATGAGCCAAATGTACCAGACCGAGACCATGTACTGGTGAGGGATGCCTTGTCACTGGTGTGTGGGACTAAAAGGCAAGGGTTGTTCGGTCGGTATTACCGAGTGAACCGGAGCTTGGTATCGGGGGCTTGACAATAGTGGCCTCATAAGTCACAGACCATAATCCAGCTGTGACAAATGACTGCATTATATCCTGCCATAGAAAAGGACCAGTACACACAGGCTTTTAGGTATTAATTACATAGAGCAACTCTAAGAGAACCATAAATCTATAAACTGGCACTTTGGTGCCCAGGCCAGTTTTCCAGTGCATTGCACCCTGCTTTTCCATGTGTGCCACTTATTTGGACAGAAGGAAGACTTGGGAGAGTCTTGAGAGTATCAGCCTGAGTAAGGGACTTCAGACGGGAGGATAGAGGATCAGAGGATGTAAACTGAGTCAATATTCAGAGTGAAGAGCTATCTACATACATTCACTACTTATATAGGTTAAGAAGCAAGATATGGAACAGGGTGGTATAAGGAATAGAGAACAATAAGGTATGCAGAGCATGTGGAAGTATTGTCCACAATGATCAAGAATAGAATAAGAAATGTAAGCGAGAATAGAATAATGAGATATGGCCAAGAATAGAATAATAGGAGAGTGGGTGAAAATAGAACAATGGAAAGTGGCCAGAGATAAAACAACAGGGCCATGACTGAATAATAAATGAATAATAAATGTCCCGAAGGGAGACAGCTAAGGGAATCAATGAATAATGAAGAATAGAGGGGATCGGATGTGGAGTCTAAAGTATTGTGATGGGGAATATAGACTAGTAGTTAGACTAGCTACTGTGGTACAAAGATTCGTAGCTATAGGGTTTGTGGTTAATATTCTATGTGAATATATGCTCCTATGCAGGCGACGTGCAGCAGCTCGATCCTATGTAAGCACTTGTCCAAGGAGCTAGCGGGAGGTGTGAAGGAGAGTCGCATTGGTTGCAGTGGATGATCCACAGTAGTAAACTAATTGAATGACAGTGTGAGTGCAGTGTACAATACCTATTTAGTGATCCCCGCTGGGTCCATAGCCTTGAATAACGATGAGAGGGGTTTTGACCCAATATAATTTGACGTCACATGCATGCATCGAGTAGATATCAAATATAAGTGTGAGGAGGTTTTCAGTATGGAAGACTAGTTATATGCATTGTAGTTACTATGACTTTATAGAAGTGAAAGTCCTGACTACAGTATGATCCATAATTAATGGAATTTGTAGAGCATATGCAGGGTCGACCCATTGTGGGTTGCCCTGATAAGATCTTCTTAGAGAACAAAACCTGTCAGTGGTTCCAATTGAATATAATTCCTTTTCCCTTTGTTCCCTTCTCATCTGTGATGAATATTCCCTTTCTGAGTCATGTCTCATGTCTCTGTCAAGCTTTGGTAATACCAAAGATGCAGGTGGGGAATGGCCAAGTCCTGCAGGCTGGAAGTAGTGGCTTTGGCTTCAACATACTTGTGCATTGCACCCTACTTGCCATGCATGCTACCAATTTGGGACAGAGGAGGTACTTGGAGAGTGCTGAACGTGCTGGCCCAAGTAGAGGACTTCACAGAGGAAAGAGAAGGTAAAGGGGCCTAAGCCTAGTCGATACCCAGAATGAGGAAGTATATACATACATGTCCTACTTATAGAGTTTAAGAAGTGACATGTGGAATAAGGAATGTGGGACAATAAGGTATGGTATGCAGAGATGTGGGGGTATTTCTACAATGAGTAAAATTAGAATGAAGGAATGTAAACAGGGATGGGACAATAGAAATAGAATAATAGGAATGTGGCCAAGGATAGGACAATAGGGAGTGCCTGACTATAAAACATTAGGGTTGTGGCTGAGGATAAAAACAAGGATGGGATGTCCCAAGGTGAGGCAGGTCAAGGAATAAGGAGTAGACAGGGTAGGATTAATGGATGGTAAAAGGGGCAGAGTGTATGAGGGATAGGGACAAGGAATATGGATGGTGGATATGCCAACCTGAGACCAGCCTACCAAGTGACTTGCATGCGGCATGGGAACTTATACATGGACATAGTCTGACTGCTTGGTCAGCACTGTGAAATTACCGGACACTCGGTACATGTACTTGACAGTCTCATTTGGAAATCGGTTATTCAGCCTTGAGTGATCAGAAAGGTCCCGGAAATGGTGCGGGTGGTTGTGGGGTTTAATGTGGGTTTATTTGGTGGCATGGGCCATAACAAGGATGCCAATGATGCCGGCCCAAGTAGAGGACTTAACAGAGGAGAAGAAGGTAGAAGGGCCTAAGCCTAGTCAATACCCAGAATGAGGAAGTATATACATGCATGCCCTACTTATATAGGTTTAAAAAGTGACATGTGGAAAATAAGGAATGTGGAACAATAAGGTATGCAGAGCATGTGGGAGTATTGTCCACCGTGAGTAAAATTAGAATGAAGAAATATAAACGGGGATAGAACAATAAAGAATAGAATAACAGGAATGTGGCCAAGGATGGGACAATAGGGAGTACCTGACTATAAAACAATAGTTGAGGCCGAAGATAAAACAAGGACAGGATGTACCAAGGTGAGGTGGGTTGAGGAGTAAGGAGTGGTCATGGCAGGATTAAAAGATGGTGAAACGGCAGAGCAGATGGGGAAGAAGGAATGCAGATGATAGATGTGCCGAGCTGAGACCAGCATACGAAGTGCCTTGCATGCAGTGTGGGCACTTGTATGTGGATGTAGTCTGGCTGTTTGGTTGGTATTGCCAAATTACCGGACACTGGGTACATGTACTTGACAGGTTTTCATAGTTAGAAAGGCATCTTTTGACAATAGTCCAGAGATATTCAATGAGATTCAGGTCAGGAGACTGAGCTGGCCACTTTATGACCTTATAACCATGGTCAGAAAACCATTGGGTGGCCTTCTAATATGTGTGCTTAGGGTCATTATCCTGTTGGAAAATGATGTTAGTAGAATCTTTACCATAATATTCCAGGCTATCTGGAAGATCTGCATTCAAAATCTGTCTGTACAACTCTCCATCTATCCTCCCATCAATTTTGAAAGCATATCCAGGTCCTTCCCATAGCATACAACCCTACACCATTACAGAACCTCCACCAAACTTTAGTTTTTCCTCAACCTGTCAAGTACCCATACCGAGACCCGTCTATTCGGCAATGCCAACCAAGCAATCATCCTATATCCATGTCAAGTCCACATACCGAGACCCATCCACCGGAAGTGCTGACCAAGCAATCATCCTATATCCACGACCAAGTGCCCGCGCCGCATGCATAACACTTGGTGCACCGGTCTCGGCTTGGCACTGTAAAAGCTAAACACAGAGCTAATTCAGACTTCGTCTCGAAGGTCTCTATATATGTGCGCAGTAGTTACCTAAACACAGAGCTAACTAGGCAATATAGTAAGTCTAAATAAAATCTCAGTCACAAAAGAGGAGTACTTACTTCAGACTTCATCTTGAAGGTCTGAAGTAGTACTACATGGAACAACCGTTCTTATAAGAAGTATGAAACAAAAGAAGTGTGAAACAAAAGAAGGCAGAACAAAAGAAAGGTCCACCTTCTGCAGAACTAGCGCTACTCCTTTGTTAATAATAAAACAAAAGAAAAATGAGAAAGGCAAATATTCAAGTGTCTGTGCCGTGAGAGAGAGAGAGGTCTGGGCTGTCCTGCTCCTGTAAATCTCAACACTCCCCCTCAGACCAGACCATTCTACTCCATGCCCAATAGCCCAATACATCTATCATGCTCAAAGCGATTGAGAGCTTTTGTAAGAATTTCGGCTCCATTCTGAATGCCAGGGATGTGTGAGGTGCGTATCTGTCCAGATCGGATGAGGTCCCGTATGAAATGCCATCGAATGTCAATGTGTTTGGATCTACTGTGGAACACTGGGTTGTCCAACAAGGCAACTGCCCCAGTGTTATCTAAAAGTATAAGGGTAGGGTCATTGAGCGGCATAAGTAGTTCTTGGCTCAGCTGTCTAAGCCATACTGCCTCTTGACATGCAGTTCCCAGTGCATAGTATTCAGCTTCAGTGGTAGAAAGAGCCACTGAAGTCTGCTTCTTTGATTTCCAAGCGATGGGTCCTCCGGCAAGCATGAACGAGTAACCGTTTGTTGATTTTCGGTTGTGCAGGTCCTCAGCATAGTTGGCATCACAGTAGCCCCACAGCATCATGTGATCTTGTTTCATGCCCCCTGCGACAACTCTTGCGTTTGGTTCTCGCCGATATACAATGCCACGATCCGCTGTCCCTTTAAGATATCGTAACACCCTCTTGCCGGCATTCCAGTCTTGCTGTGAAGGGTTCTTGTTGGATTGCGATAGAAATTGGGTAATGTACGCGATATCGGGGCGCGTACACATCGCGGCGTAGGTAAGTAATCCAGTTAATGCTTGATACTCTCTAATGTTGTTATAAGGCATGCTGTTGTTGACTTGGAGGTGAGAACCTTTGTCCACAGGAGTCACAACCGGATTAGAGCTGAATGCCAAATTTTTCAAGGAGGTTGTGGATGTATTCTGACTGGACTGTGAGAGCTTCAGCGTTCCTAGGTGAGTATTTCTAGTTACTAGAATCCCAAGTACTTTGAAGGGTTTTGATGTGTCTTTTTCCTTGATTTTATAGAACTTTTGGATGCCGGCCTTCAATCTACCCTCCTCCCCCTCGCTCGAGCAGATCCCGGTTACATCATCCACATGAGTGTCAATTGCTGTGAAGTTGGTTTTTGATGTGCTTATGAACACCCCAGCATCACTGCCAAGAGGAGTAAACCCCAAGGATCGCAGCTTTTTCTCAAAGTCTTCTCTCCAAACACGGGCCGCTTCTGGCAGACCGTACAGAGCCTTGTTGAGCTTGCCATGTCTTCCTGGCTTCTGGTACCCATCCGGCAAATGTATGTATATATCATGATCAATTGTACCATGAAGATAAGCTGAGTCCATGTCCCAGGTAAACACGTGCATGTCTTTGAGGGTTGCAAGTGCGAGTAGGATTTGCAATGAGGTTATTCGTGAAACAGGTGCGAACATGTCGCTTAAGGAGATGTTTGTTTGCTGATCTCCTCTGACTACCCATCTTGAACGGAATCTTAAACCTCCTTCTTCGAGGTTTTTGACAGTGTTCACCCACATCCCCAGTAAGATTTGGGCATCATCAGGTATGTCCTCCTCATCGATTTCTGTCCAAGCATTCATCTCTTTGAGTTTTGATAGTTCATAGTCCATAGCTTCGCCCCAAGACTTGCCCTCTGGTAGACTCCAAGCTTCATTGTGTGATTGTGGTATTTGGATGTTCATTGAGCTGTTTTCAGTAGCAACCTTGGTTATTAATATCCAGTTGGTGCTACCTTGATTCTTTATACGTTCTGATCTTCTTAATGCCTCTGTCCCCCAGACTTCTGCTGACGTTCTTTTTCGCTTTGTTCCATCATCAGCTATTGGATTTTCTTCAGTTGTTTCTTCCCTTTCGGATTTTGTTCCATCCTCGACATCGCTCTGCTTTGTTTCTGGGAACACCACACCAGGATCGCCTTTATCTCCCATGTTGCACCTATGGTAAGTCCCTTCAGAAAAAATGACATTCCGTGACCATAACTTTTTCTTATCCTTGTCAACCACAGTGTAGATTGAATCTCCTTCAAACCCTATCAGACAACATTCCTTTGCTTTGTCTTCTAGTTTGGTGCATGTTGCATCTGGTATTTTGATGAAGCATTTAGATCCAAATACTCTTAGGTGACCTATGAATGGTGCCTCCCCAAAGACCTTCTCGTATGGTGTAATGTTACCAGGTAGGATACTGGTGGGACATCTATTTTGGATATAAACCTGAGTGGAGATTGCTTCTCCCCAGAGATCGCTTCCAAGTTGTGAGTCCTTTAACATAGTCCTGGCACCTTCAATAATTACTCGGTTTCTTCGTTCAGCTCTCCCATTCATTTCAGGTGTGTGAGGCACGGAGGTGACCAAGCGGATTCCTCTTTCCTGGCAATGGGATGTCAGAACATTGTTAATGAATTCTCCACCATTGTCAGTTTTGAAGGTGTGTATGCATTTCTGGAACTTTGTTTCAATGGACTTATCTAAGTCCATCATCACTTTCGCCACCTCATTCTTGTGCTTCAGATTGAAAGCAAATCCAAAACTGGAGTGATCATCACTGATTATCAAGGAGAACCGAGCATGCGTCCACCTAGCCTCCGGTGTCATAGGGCCAACCAGATCAGCGTGAATGGTTCCAAATAGGTGAGTGTCCCGTTTTTCTCTGCTCTCAAATGGTTTTTCATCCATCTTCCCATATATGCAGTCTTCACAGATTCCATGCAACTCATTACTTGTGACATCCATTCCTTTTACGGCATTGCCCTGTACCATTTGTTTGAGTATGGTGTCACCCAGGTGGCCCAACCTTCGATGCCAAGTATATAGGTCCATTGCGCAACCCTCTCTTTTTACTGCTGCCATGACAGTGTTCTCAGGGAGCACAATCTTCATGGAAACCTCATATAACTCATCGCCAAGCCATGCCTCTGCGTAAGTTTCCTCTCCTTTTATGATCCACACTGATCCACTGACAATGCGACTTTCAAAACCTCGTTTGTCCAGGATCTTCAAGGAGAGGATCTTGCTATCAGCACTTGGTACGTGCATGACATGAGTAAGTTGTATCCTTGTTATCTTTCCTTGATACTCAACATCGGCCACAATGTCACCTTCACCAACAGCCTGCACTTCATTTTTTCCGAATGCGTTGATTACTCGACCAGCATTGTATTTCTGGTACATGGTGAAGTCTTCTCTATTGGGGCTGACATGCACCCTAGCTGCAGAATCCACGATCCAGGTATCTGTTCTTCTGCCGTTGCTGTACACTCATACAATTGGTGTGTCGGTGACTGATTTGACTGTGTTAGACATTTTCTGATCCTTTCTTGCTTTGAACCAGTCGGGGAACTGTCCTTCCTGGCCCCCTCCTTTTGCCCAACACTTGAGTTTAGTATGCCCATTTTTTCTGCAATTGTCACATTTTACTGATGTTCTCCCTCCAGCTTGGAATATGACATTGGATTCCTTATTGATTTGATCATACCCCTGCCTCCTGCTCCATTCGGTTTGTAATCGCGACATAACTGCCAAAGGATCTAAGGTTCCAACTAGAGATCCTAGTACTGGGTCCCAGGAGGGAGAAGGCATTGATAAGGTGATGATTCCAGCAAATCGGGAATCTGGTATGTGTACTCCTAGTCCTCCACAGTGTTCTCTCAACCGTTGCAGCTCTGCTAGATGTGCAGGCAAGGATTCGGACCCTCCTTCTAGGAATTTCTTTGAGAAAAGTCGGTTTTCAGCAAGGTTTTGAGCAATGGGATCAGCTTGTGTGTATCTTTGCAAGAAACTGTCCTAGGCTGTTTTTGATGAGTCGCAGTCTAGTCCCGCCTGTACATTAGGGACAATATTTAGAAGAATTATTGAGAGGGCTTGAGAATCCATCTCTTCCCATGCAACTAGTGCATCAGCATCCTTGCCATCAGGCTTGGATTTGGTTCCAGCCACATATGGCCATAGCTTTGCCCCCTTCAGGTAAGGCACCATACATGTCTTCCAGAAATTCCAGGTGGACCCATTCTCATCCAATCATTCAGATTCATCATACCGGAGGACCTTGAAAGAGTCGGGCATATTTATGAATTTCAGTGTCAATTTCAGGGTAAGCTTCTGTTGTTTGTTTAGTTAAGGCCGGGGCCCATAACCTGTAAAAGCTAAACACAGAGCTAATTCAGACTTCATCTCGAAGGTCTCTATATATGTGCGCAGTAGTTACCTAAACACAGAGCTAACTAGGCAATATAGTAAGTCTAAATAAAATCTCAGTCACAAAAGAGGAATACTTACTTCAGACTTCGTCTCGAAGGTCTGAAGTAGTACTACATGGAACAACCATTCTTATAAGAAGTATGAAACAAAAGAAGTGTGAAACAAAAGAAGGCAGAACAAAAGAAAGGTCCACCTTCTGCAGAACTAGCGCTACTCCTTTGTTAATAATAAAACAAAAGAAAAATGAGAAAGGCAAATATTCAAGTATCTGTGCCGTGAGAGAGAGAGAGGTCTGGGCTGTCCTGCTCCTGTAAATCTCAACAGGCACATCTGCCATCCACACTCCTCGGTCTGTTTCACCTCGGGACTTCCTGTCCTTGTATTAGGAACCCAAATCCATCAACCCATGGGTTTATTCTAATGGCTGTCTGGGTGTTGACAGGTTATGAAAAAAAAATAGTAGGAGCATGGCATAGGGGTATCATCTATGTGTGTCATTTCAGTGCTATATGATGGTTGGGGTTTGTCGTGTATATCTGTCAGGGTTTGGTAATGTTGAAGATGTGGACAGGAGTCGGCCAAGTCCTGCAGCCCAGTAGTAGTGGCTTTGGCTTCAATGTGCTCATGTGTTGCGCCCTTGTTAAATCCATGTGTCAGCGCTTAGCTAGAGACTTCCGGAAGGATTTTTGGAGGGTTCCGAATGATTTCCAAAGGGGGGGTTCGTATTCTGGGGGCAGAAGGACTAAGGGTCGTGGACTTGGGATCAGAATCGGAGTGGGCGGAAGTCGGGAATGCCAGGGGTCTTGGGACTGTTCACAGTATAGGGTGGTACGAGTGGTTTGAGGTCGCGGGGACTTGGCTTCAATTTATGTGTTGCGCCCTCCTCGATCGTCTGTCCCTAATTTCGGAGAGTCAGAAAGTTTACTGAAACTTAATCGGAAACTATGATGCAGAATTAAGTTGATATTCATACTGGCAAATATTCCAGTTGACTGGTGACTTATATACATATATCTAGTCTTGTACTATCTTTTACTGAGTAAAGACAAGGGGGGGGAAGAGAGTACAAGGGGCAATATAAAACAAAGAACAAAGGAGTGAGGTATGCAATGATCCTGCGCGTCGTCTATCAAAGGAGCGGAACCTTGACTTCGGAATCTTCGGAGGTTCGGAAACACAGAACCTTGGAATGATGTATCGGAAATCCAGAATTTGGTTATTCAGACTTTGAGCAATCAGAAAGGTCCCGAAAACGGTGCAGGTGATTGTGGGGTTTAATGTGGGTTTATTTGGTGGCATGGGTCATAACAGTATCCCTCCACTAGGACCGAGCCCTCGAGGTCCTAAGCTTACTCTTGCCGTGAATTGAGCGGAGAAGAGCGTGGGACTATTTTTTATTTTTTATTTTTAGGTGTATTAGGACGTAATAGGTGTTTTTTCCAAGTGCCCATCTGATGCATATATAAGGAGGCCTTTCTCCTCTTCTTGAGTTCCTTTTCCCGCCCCTACCCATGTCCGGGTTCGAATAGGATATCGAAGCAGAGATTTCGGAGCAGGTGTGCATCTTCAAGGCCAAGTGTGCGAAGGAGATTCACTTCATGAGGGTAGAGGGGGCGTGGAAGTTGGAAGCTGCTTGGGATGTCAGAAAAGATTTGAGGGGTGAAGTCCGAAAGCCGGGGGAGAAAACAAAGGGGGCAGATTGGAGGGGGAGGGGGGAGGGAAAGGAACAAGTCTTGGAGCGCAATGCTCGGGCCCTAGAGTCTGCTCTTTTGGCCAGTCAGATGGATGAGGATCCGGAGGATCTGCCCTCCTGGGGGGGTTTTGCTGGGCTGTCAGGATCTGAAGACAGAGGTGCTCCACGTCAGGACACCGAGTCTGAGGAGTCTTTGGATGGTGGTGATCCCTCGGATGCCAAATCCTCCTACTCGTCCTCTGGGGGCAATCCAGGGGGTGAGGAGGACGTTTATTTCACACCCTCAGTTGGGGTGAGCACCATTACTCGGGACACTTCGGAGACATCTTGAGAGGGATGCTCGAATTCGGGGGTGCAAATAGTGATTGGCACGGGTATTGGAAACCCACGCGGGTAGCAGGTCCGGGTAGTGCGGGTAAGGGTCAGGGTCAGGATTTCCAACCCAGCCCAAACCCATACCCGTTCACGGGTATACTTATATAAGCGAGGTTCAGTGCTAACCTCACTTATATAAGCAAATTTAGCACCGGCACCCACCCCTCAAGCTGTACATTGTCCAGCCTGTTGTTGTTATGTCTACTCACATCTGTGTAGGGAGATCCTGATATGTGTCCCGGAGTGAGTTGCTCTGTACACCTCTCATGCTTCCCTTTTCTTACTGTGTCACAGATGCTTGGCACGATCAATGAAAGAGGTGCATTCACATCATATGACTGTTCAGGATTGTCTATTGGGAATAGTTGTCAGGAGTCGGATACTGACGGACTTCGGTACTGCCGAAGGGTGTTGTCGAAAGGTCGGGCGGACTATGGCCAAGTCCTGCAGGCCAAAAGTAGTGGCGTTGGCTTCAACGTACTCGTGCGTTGCGCCCTACTTGCCGTGCGTGCCACTGTATTTGCAACAGACAGATACTCAGGGGGATGCTGAAGATGCCGGCCTGAGTCGAGGACTTAACAGAAGAGAAGAAGGTAGAAGGGCCTCAGCCTAGTCGATACCCAGAATGAGGAGGTATGTACATGCATGTCCTACTTATATAGGTTAAGAAGCGACATGTGGAATGAGGAATGTGGGACAACAAGGTATGCAAAGCATGTGGTTATTGTCCACAACGAACAAAATTAGAATAAGGAATGCAAAGCGGGGATAGAACAATAAAAGACAATATAATAGGATCGTGACTCGAAAGGGGACAATAAGGGGTGACCGGATATAAAACAATGGGGGTGTATCCGAGGGTAATACAAGGGCAGGAGTCCCGAGGTAAAACGGGCCGAGGAATGTGGATGACGGATGTACCGAACCGAGACCGGTGTATCAAGCGTTATGCATGCTGCGTGGATGCTTGTACATGGATGTAGGATGGTTGTTCGGTTGGCACTGGCAAATAATGGGACCTCAGCACGTGTACTTGACAATAGTAATATATAGATAATGTATATGAACGGTACAGTACAAGATTGGTAATTCTAAGTAAGGAGCGAGAAAGTAAAACAATACGGTGACAAGAAAAATGCTTGGGTGCATCCCTTTGAGGGAATGACAAAAGTAGTTTAGCTCTATCAAAATATGCGCAGAATACGTGATAATATCTGGGCGGATATCACACAAATATACGTTTCAGAAGGAAAATAGAAGGGGTGAAGGAGACAGCGAGATGAGTGAACTTAATAGTATAACAAGGGATGCGACCAGAAAGATGACAAGAAGATGATGGAGCTTTTGAATCTTGCCAAGTGAGTACATTTCTGAGAAAAATGATACTTGGGAGGGGGAATCTGCAGAAGAAAAAAAGATCAGACAACAGAACGATGTTGAGCATCCCAGTTCCAGTACAATTTCTTCCCTCTTCTAATTCCTGCCGCCTTCGATATTATCTCTGAT
The DNA here is from genome assembly GCA_003314275.1 of Chroogomphus rutilus. Classification (NCBI taxonomy): domain Eukaryota; kingdom Fungi; phylum Basidiomycota; class Agaricomycetes; order Boletales; family Gomphidiaceae; genus Chroogomphus; species Chroogomphus rutilus. The sequence goes on along the minus strand of QLPI01002347.1, from coordinate 1,036 downwards.
GGCATGGTTGAGCCACTCCTCTGTGTCTGCAACACAACTCTCAGACTCCCATGTTCGTCTGAGAATGTCAAAAAATTCTGCCTTGAACATTTTCTGCGAATGCCGAGGTACAGGAGATGGGAGGGAATGTATAGTCCCAAGGGTGAGGATGTGAAACTGATGAGGATTCTGGTGTGCTTGCCACTGCAAATTTTCCATATTGTTCATGATCAAATCACCAAATTGAAAGATATAATGTGATGCAAACCGATGCAGGCCCACTAGCATCTATCCAGCTTAGCCAGTCACATATACCATGACACTCGTCCACATCGTCGCAAAATTGTGCATAGTTGTGGTGAAGGTACAACCCAAATAAAGAAGTGTCGATTGGTGAGTCGGCATATAAAACCTGTATAAGGTAAAGCTGTTAATATGGAACACTACATAGTACAAGTCACATGTAACATATGTTTACATCCACACAGCTACCCCTTCTGGAGTGCTCTTCCAGATGGAGCGGCAAAGGAGCAGGGTTGTCGAGCTTTGAGTACTGATGGACTTCGGTACTGCCGAGGGGTGTGGGCAAAAGGTCGGGCAGACTATGGCCAAGTCCTGCAGGCCAAGAGTAGTGGCATTGGCTTCAATGTGCTCCTGCATTGTGCCCTACTTGCTGTGCATGCCACTGGATTTGCAACAGACAGATACTCGGGGGGATGCTGATGATGCTGGCCCAAGTCGAGGACTTAACAGAGGAGAAGAAGATAGAAGGGCCTAAGCCTAGTCGATACCCAGAATGAGGAAATATGTACATCTTGGATGAGTTGATAAATTTAAGAGTTCGAAGTATGCTTTGTAAAAAGGGAATGTGCACTACCTTTGATTCCCATGGCCACCAGTGCTTTACGGAGAGATTCTATTCCTCTACGCACGTGTTCGTCAGGGACACTAGTCCTAGGGTCATTCAAGCTGTCATTAAACACCTCGAGGGCCCAGGGACTGCTATATCCTGTTTTTTGTACTGCCTCTACAAACTCTTTGACGGGCAGATAGGCTC
>QLPI01002346.1:0-20574 GCA_003314275.1 Chroogomphus rutilus | reverse complement strand
TAACCTATATAAGTAGCAAATGTATGTAGATAGTTCCTCACTCTGAATATTGACTTGGTTTACATCTTCTTGTCCTCCCTTCTCCCATCTGAAGTCCCTTACTTGGGCCGACACTCTCAGCACTCTCCTGGGTCTTTCTTCTGTCCAAATTAGTGGCATGCATGGAATGACATATCTGCCTGCTGATTTTGTTGAGGCTGTTCCTTGGTTTTGGCATCTGTATCATAGTGTACTGAGCTGAGTTCGTCCTCTGCTGGGTTGGGTTCCTGGTCACCATTATCGCTATCTATGTATTCAATGTCATCATCAACTACCTCTTCAATGCATGACTCTTGCTCGAAGGGGGAGGGGAGGTGCCGTAGTTCAATTGCTGGTGAGGTGTAACCAATAAGAAGGGGTGGGGTGCCAGAGGCTTCACATGCCCTTCATTGTTGAACCATAGGGGTGAGCCAATTGTCTTCGGTGCAGGCTGTTGATCTAGTAGGTGGGGGCATAATCATAAGTACTGAAGTGGCACAGAAAGCAGTGTCAGTCTAAATATACTGTTAAGTCTTGGTAATGCCAATAGTGCAGACGGGAGTTGGCCAAGTCCTGCAGACCTATCAAGGTGGCTAGGCTTTAATATACTCATGTGTTGCACCCTGCTGAACCTCCTCACACTCCAATAGCTGTGCCTCCTCACCCTGCAGTTGCACCCCATCAGCCTGTGGCTGCACCTCTACAACCCGCAGCCACACCACCTCAGCCTGTGGCTGTACTGCCACAAACCAGGCAAGCTCCCTGAGCCAGGCCAGCCCCACATGCTAGGCAGGCTCTGCAATCCAGGCCACCTTCTAGGGCCAGGGGCCCCCATAAACATGGCCAACAATAATGACCTACTAAACACCATTCTCAAACTTGGCAGAACCACCTGAAACCATCGGCAGGACAGTCAAGCTGCCAGAATTTGAGAATCAGAACCCTTCGATGGGACCGACCCAAAGAAGTTAAAGAGGTTTATCTTCCATTTCAGAATGAATTTCCACACCTGGCCTAACTCGTTCCCCAACAATAGGCAAAAAGTCAACTACATGGTTTCCTACTTGAAGGGAATAGCTCTGGAATGTTTTGAGCCCTACCTGATGGGGTATCCAAATATGAAACCTTACTGGACAAGTGATTTGGAGCTAATTATCGATGAGTTACAGATCAATTTTGGCTTGTGGGATGAACGAGCCAATGCCAAAATGGCTCTCAAAAAGCTAACCATGCAGGACAATCACAAGGCTACTAGATTTTTTGTAGAATTTTACAGGCTCGCAGCTCTTGTCAATGTGATGACTTGGTAAAGCCGAGGAGTCAGTCAAGTCCTGCAGACCATTTGGGGTGGCTAGGCTTCAACATGCTCATGTGTTGTGCCCTGCTGTTCTATGCATGCCACTGATTTGGACAGAAGAGAGGCCTGTGAAGGTGCTGAGAGTGTCGGCTTGAGTGAAGGACTTTAGACAGGAGAAGGGAAGACAAGGGGATGTGAACCAAGTTGATATTCAGAGTGAGGAATTATCTACATACATCTGCTACTTATATAGGTTAAGAAGCAAGATGTGGAACAGGGTGGTGTAAGGAATGGAGAACAATAAGGTATGAAAAATCATGTGGAGGCATTGTCCACAGTGATCAAGAATAGAATAAGGAATCTAGGCGAGAATAGAATAATGAAATATGGCTGAGAATAAAATAATGAGGGAGTGGGTGAAAATAGAACAATAGAGGATGGCCAGAGATAAAACAATAGGGCCATGACCAAATTAATAAATGAATAGTAAATGTTTCAAGGAAGAACGGGTAAAGGAATGGACAGGGAATGAGAGAATAGTAGGGGGTAGAGGGGATAGGGTAAGAGGAGTGGTCCAGATGATGTACCAGATGCACTGAGCTGAGACCGTGTGATAGTGTCAAGCTGTCAAGCTTCGGATGCAGATGGGTAATGGCCAAGTCCTGCAGGCCAGAAGTAGTGGCTTTGGCTTCAACGTACTCATGTATTGCACCCTACTTGCCGTGCGTGCTACCAATTTGGGACAGAGAAAGTACTCAGGGGGTGCCAAAGGTGCTGGCCAAAGTAGAGGACTTTACAGAGGAAGGAGGAGACAAGGGGCCTAAGCCTAGTTGATACCCAGAATGAGGAAGTATGTACATGCATGCCCTACTTATATAGTTTAAGAAGCGACATGTGGAATAAGGAATGTGGAACAATAAGGTATGGAGAGCATGTAGGAGTATTGTCCACAACAAGTAAAATTAGAATGAAGGAATGCAAATGGGGATAGAACCATAAAAATAGAATAATAGGAATGTGGCTAAGGATAGGACAATAGGGAGTGCCTGACTATAAAACAATAGGGTTGTGGTTGAGGATTAAACAAGGACAGGATGTCCCGAGGTGAGGTGGATTGAGGAATAAGGAGTAGGTGTGGTGGGACTAATGGATGGTGAATGGCATAGAGTAGATGAGGGATGGGAACAAGGAATGTGGATGGTGAATGTGCCAAGCCGAGACCAGTGTACCAAGTGACTTGCATGTGGCATGTACCAAGTGACTTGCATGTGGCATGGGCACTTGTACATGGATATAGTCTGACTACTCAGTTGGCACTGCCGAATTACCGGAATCTCGGTACATGTACTTAACAGATAGTGAGGGATGATATGGGTAAGGGTTGGTTGGTTGGTATTACCGAAGGAACCAGAGCTCAGTATTGTGGACTTGACAGTCAACTATAACAACAACACCTTCCTCCGCAAGGCATACATGGCACTGCAAAAACACATCAAAGATGGCCTCATCTACTTTGACAAATCTGGCACACTAAATGACCTTCAAAACTGGGTTCAAAGGATCGACATGAGATATTGGGAACAAAAGACTGAACAGTCTGTGGAGGGCAGTAATGAGCTGAAGAAAGACATGAAATTGGAGAAGCCTGGCAACAGATTCACCCCAGACAACTGCCAGCAAAATAACAGCAGTGATAACAGCAGCAACAAGGACACATCTAAGAACAAGGACGGTAAAATGCCTCAACCCAATCTACCTGAGTACACTAAGACCCTTGGCAAGGACAGCAAGCTCCTCCTCTTGGTCAGTGGCACCATTTGGCACATTTGGCCAAGGTCTTTTCTGTCCATCCCCATCTATTTTCACTTCGTCTGCTCCATATATTTGCATTTTATGCTCTCACCACTCTTTTTCCATTCTTCTTGGCTAGAAGCCAACACTTTTACAAGATGATGGGATGTCTACCTAAAAGGGGGGGGTGACTAGCTAGAAACCCTTTCCAACTATACAATCTCCCCTCCAAAAGACATCCCTTTCCCGTACCTTCCCTCCATTTACCCTTCCATCCATTCTGACCTTAATTCCTCTCTATCCTGACCCTACATCATCCTGACCTTACTTCCATCCTGAATTCCCCTGTCTGACACTCTATTTATGACCTTACAATCACACCTATTCCTGACATCTCCCTCAGTCCATCCATCACCCCCTGTTTCCCTCTGTTTACCACAACTGAATATGCCAAAAACCTTGGTATGTTTGACTTGTTTCTTTCCTCCCTTATGTCCTTTATTTTTTTTTTGCTTCTCACCCAAAATAACAAAATACAAAAAAATCAATTTATTATTGAAACTACTTTAAAGTCTCATCTTCATCTCCCATGTCCTCATCCTCCTTCTGTTTCCCCTTTCCTTTTCCTTCCTCCTCATCTCCATCATCCTTCAATTGATCTTCCCCTGAAGTTTGACTTCTGCCTGAACCTTCTGAATGTGCTGGCACTCCCAAACCCCCACACTGGTCCTCACCCAACAAGGCCACCATGCAACTGTCAAGTACACATACTGAGATTCCAGTAACTCGGCAGTGCCAACCGAGCAGTCAGTCTATGCCCATGCACAAGTGTTCAAGCCACATACAGTACAAGTCACTTGGTATGCCGGTCTCAGCTCGGCACATCCACCATCCACATTCCCCATCCCTACCCCTCAACCACTCTGCCTCATTCACCATCCATTAATCCTACCCCATCCATTCCTTATTCCTTGACCCACCCCATCTCAGGACATCCTGTCCTTGTTTTATCCTCAGCCACAACCCTGTTGTTTTACAGTCAGTCACTCCCTATTGTCCTATCCTTGGCCACATCTCTATTATTCTATTTCCATTGTCCCATCCCCGTTTACATTCCTTCATTCTAATTTTACTTGTTGTGGACAATACCCCCACATGCTCTGCATACCTTATTGTCCCACATTCCTTATTCCACATGTCGCTTCTTAAACCTATATAAGTAGGGCATGCATGTACATATTTCCTCATTCTAGGTATCGACTAGGCTTAGGCCCTTCTACCTTCTTCTCCTCTGTTAAAGTCCTCTACTCAGGCCGGCATTATCGGCATCCTCCTGAGTACCCTGTCTGTTCCAAATTGGTGACATGCATGGAAAGTAGGGTACAATGCATGAATACATTGAAGCCAAAGCCGCTACTTCTGGCCTGCAGGACTTGGCCGTTCCCAGCCCACATCTTCAGCATTACAAAAGCTTGACAGTGACCTATATATCGCACCCCCTCTACCAATTGCAGGAGAAGCTGGTTCATCCTGGCCTGCTCCTGCAGGAGATCCTCCCAGATCTTGGCATCCTGCCGAGATCCCAATTCTTCAAGCTGTGGAACTTCCACAGTCATTGCCTGGCCACTTGGCCGCAGGGCCATCTTCTGCTTGCTTGGCTGCTGTCACGACCACACATCGTGCTTTGACTTACTCGGCAGTACCAACCGACCGACCCTTACTCATATCATCCCATGGCAAACGGTTTCGGTTCGGTACACCCGGTTCATCACCTGGTTCATTATCCTTTTTCCCAACCCCTATTCTTTATCATCCCTACACTCCCTGTCTTTCCCCCCCACTTGCTTACCCTCAGGATGTTTGCTATTCTCTGCCACTTACTCGCGGCCCCATTGTTTTATTCTCAGACATTCCTTATTGTTCTATTCCTTCCTACAATCTCACTCGCTTATATTTCATTGTCTTACTTCACATTATTCTATTTTAATCGCTGTGGACAATACCTCCACATGGTATTTATACCTTATTCTTTTTTCCATGTCTTATGCCACCCTTATTCCACATTCCGCCTCTCAGCCTATATAAGTAGTAGATGCATGTACATAATTCCTCAGTCTGAGTATCAACTAGGTTTACGCCTCTCTACTCTCCTCCTTCTGTTCAGAAGTCCTTACTCGGGCCAACACCCTCGGCATCTGCCAGAGTATCTTTTTCCATTACAAGTTAGTGGCATGCATAGGAGGCAGGGTGCAACACATGAGTACATTAAAGCCAAGCCACCCCAACTGGCCTGCAGGACTTGGCCAGTTCTAACAGCACCATCGGCAGTACCAAGACCTGACAGCTGCATTGTAACAGCCCATTTTGGCCTCTTCTTCAGCCTTTCCTCCTCCATTTTCTCCCCCTCACTCTGCCTCTCTTCACTCTCCTTGTCCAACTCCACCTCTTCCTGACTTTTGACCCTCCGCTGCTGAGGTGCCACCGAATTGCACTTGACTCGGCACTTGTTACAGCACCCACATGCCACCCCTATGGACCTCATCTCACATGTCTCCTAGTGCTTCTTGCACTGGTCACAAGGAGGATGGAGGGAGGGCGACCACTCCTGAGTTGGCTCTTCTTTGCACTATTTAATTCTATTTAATTTGGCAGTGCCATATATGCCTTGCGGAGGAGGGTGTTGTCGTTATAGTTGACTGTCAATTCCATGATACTGAGCTCCGGTTCACTCGGTAATACCAACTGACCGACCCTTACCCATATCATCCCTTACTATCTGTCAAGTACATGTACTAAGTGTCTAGTAATTCAGCAGTGCCAACCAAGCAGTCAGACTACATCCACACACAAGTGTCCAAGCCACATGCAAGTCACTTGGTACGCCAGTCTTGGCTCAGCACATCCACCATCCACATTCCTTGTCCCTATGCCTCATCCACTTTGCCTCATTCACCATCCATTAATCATATCCCGTCTGCATCTGACCATTGTTTTATCCTCGGTCATAACCCATTGTTTTATATGCCAAGCACTCCCTATTGTCCTATCCTTGGCCACATTCCTATTATTCTATTTTCATTATTCTATCCCCGTTTACATTCCTCCATTCTATTTTTGCTCATTGTGGACAATACCCCCACATGCTCTGCATACCTTATTGTCCCACATTCCTTATTCCACATGTCGCTTCCTAACCTATATAAAGTAGGACATGCATGTACATACTTCCTCATTCTGGGTATCGACTAGGCTTAGGCCCCTTTACCTTCCCTTCCTCCTGTAAAGTCCTCTACTCGGGTTGGTACCTTTGGCACTCTCCGAGTATTCTTTCTGTTCCAAATTGGTGGCATGCATGGAAAGTAGGGCACAATTCACAAGTATGTTAAAGCCAAGCCACTACTTTCAGCCTGCAGGACTTGGTCGCTCCCCACCTGCATCTTTGGCATTACCAACACTTGACAAATGACTTGTCACTGGTGTATAGGATTAAACAGTAAGGGTCATTCGGTCGGTACTGCCGAGTGAACCAGAGCTTGGTATCATGGACTTGACACACACCTACCTACCTATCCATGCCGACCCCCCCCAATATCCTTCCTGTCAGGGCAACTCCAGCGGCACCTGAGAACTATTACACAGGGCCTAGCAATGGGAGGATTCCTAAGTTCATTTACCCATCTATATATACAATGTCAGGGGACTTCACCTAGCAATGGGAGGATTCCTAAGAGGAAAACCTCAGCCCTTTGCTAGTGAGTCCCATGCTCTATATACCCTGTGCCCACACACTGCTTCCCCATCATTTGCTACCTTCCCTTGGGCTTGGCAGCACAATCTTGTTGGGTCATGATTTTATTCCCCAGCATTTGTGTTTTGCACTTGCATCTTTGGTTCTCTTTTGCACTTTTCTCTTTTTCATTTGCGTTCTCTGGCGCTTAAAATAAGCGCCCATAACGACGCACCATTGCGCACCTTTGGGCCTTGTCTTTAGCATCCATATTGACAAGCCCCAAAGGTTAGTAGTTACTTTGTTATATACATGTCTTTAGCATCCATATTGGCAAGCCCCAAAGGCCATTGTTTCTCTCTGTGTGTGACAGTTAAGAGTCTCTAGACCTTCCCTGCCAACAAATCTCCCAAATGCCTGCAAACCCAATACCAAGAGTCTGGTTTGAGATATTGATCTATCGGCTCAGCATATAGCAGGAAAGTCGGTCAGTCATCAAACCTTAGAGAGAGGCTCCTCAAGTTCCCCCAGCTATCAGCTTGTCTGTTGCCTCGGCTCATGCTCCCCAGCCCTCTCTCCCACAGGTACGTCTCTCGTCATCTGTGGACCCCCCAGACATCATCATCACACCATTGGGCCAAGACCTTAGCTGGTTGTGTCAGCCTAATGGCTGAGTAGTTAGTGCTTGGCTTAGGGAAAATGACAGATCATCCCCTGACATCACCCCCTCTTCTAGAATGCTGCATCCTCGATGCATGGGACATCAGGGACTCAAAGGACACCTCCTGAATACATTGGGGTGCTTCCAGGTGTGACTGATAGAACTCCCGGACCTTCACCAATGCTACCATATCCTCCTCTGCCACCCATGTATTCTCCTCATAACCATACCCTTCCCATTTCACCAGGAAGTATAGCCATTCCCATGTTATATGGCTGTCTAGAACCCTTTCTACCATGTAGTGTTCCTCTCCCTCTACTAGTTCCAGAAGGGGGGGTGTTCTAGATCACCTACCTAGGATTGGGTCCTTGGGAGTGGGGATGACCTTAACCATGTTAAACACTGGGTGGAGGCAGGACAGGGATTGTGGAAGCTAGAGTCTGTACAAGTGCCTGCCTACTTTTTTCTGGATGAGGAACAGCCCAAGATATCGGTGGCTTAGTTTCTGGGATGGTCGAGTTGTTTGGATGTCTGACACATCCAGGAAGACTTGGTCTCCCACTTGGTACTTGGGTGCTGGTGTTTGTTGTTAGTTGTAGTACCAAGCCATGTCATCTTTGGCTTTTGTCAAGGCTGACTTGGCTTCTTCTCATGACTTCTCTATTCGGTCCCTGAACTCATTGACAGTCTCAGTAAGCAATTTGGATTTGTGAGGCTCGAAGCCCATGTGTGGGTGTCACCCTGTGTCTAGCATGAATGGGATCTGTTGGGTGGCCAAGGGTACATGGTTGTTGTATTGGAACTTGGCCATCAGTAGGGGGTCATCCCAGTCGTCTTGTCATTCATTGACAAATACTCAGAGTTACTACTCTAGTTCCTGGTTGACATGTTCAGTCTGCCTATCCCCCTGTGGATGATAGGCAGTAGTGGCTGCAAGCTTAATCCCCAGAAGTCGGTAGAGTTCCTGGGTGAACTCTGAAATGAATTGTGGCCCTCAGTCTGAGACCACTTGTCATGGCAGCCCATGCAGTTTCCACATGTGTGCAAGGCAGAGTCGTGCCACCCCTAATGCCATGATCATGGTGTTTGTTGGGAGAAAGTGGGCTCTTTTGCTCACCAAGTCTATGACATTCATGACTGCATCATACCTGTGTGCCTTGGGGAGTTCGATGATGAAGTCTACACTAATCATGTCCCACCTGTGTTCAGGGATTGGGAGCAGTTCCAGCTCTCCCAAGGGAGGGTGCCTTCAGGCTTTGGTCTGGAGGCAGAGATTACAGGTCTTCACATATTGCCCCACATATTGCGACATCTATGGCCATGGGTAGTTCTGTAAAACCAGCTCTAGTATCTTCCACCATCCGGCATATCCTGCTATTTGGGTGTCATAATGTTGAGACATTATATGCCTCTGGAGCTCTAAGTCGCTTAGGACATAAATCTTGCCTCAAAAATGAAGCACTTCTCTCTCAGTCCACTTGGCTGACTGTATCAATTTAGCATATCCCTTTCTCAGCTTTGCAGCTGCCTTCACCACCGAGTCCTCTACTCCTGAGTCATGGGGTTCCCTCCAGGTGTCTTGGAAGAGGTCCTACTCTTCTCCTACTGCTGCCATAACCTCCAGTGCTCAAACCACACACAGCTCAGGTTTGGGTTATATCCTCATTGTCTTCTGCTCTCAAGCTGTGATCTAATCTCCTCAACAGTGCAACTGTCTTGCCTATAGTATGGCCCAGTCTACAATGGAGCATGAAGTCAAACTGGGACAGATACAGTGACCACCAAGCCTGCCTTTGGTTCAGCTGTTTTTAAGTCTAGAAGTACTCCAGGTTTTTGTGATCCTTCCAGATCTCAACATGATGCTAGGTCCCTTTGAGGTGCCACCACTCCTCTAAGGCTTGGATAATGGCCAACATTTCTTTGTCATGGATCTTGTAATTTCTTTCCACCAGACTCAGATTCTTTGAGAAGAAGGCAATTGGGTGCCATGTATTGTCCTCAGGAGACTGTTGCAAGATGGTGGCTCTGGTGGCAAAGTTAGAAGCATCAGCCTCTACTCAGTACACCCAGGAATCATCAGGGAAAGTCAGAATGGGTGCTGAGGTGATGGAGTCCTTGAGTTTCTGGAGGGCTCTCTCTTTACTCTCTCCCCATTTCCATCCTTCTCCCTTCTTAGTGGGATCAAAAAGGGGGCAGATGTGGAGTTAAAAATCCTTGATGAAGTGCCAGTAGAAGTTGGCAAACCCCAGGAAAGACTGCACTTCTTTCTGACTCATGGGGGTCAGCCATTTGGTCACTCTCTGTTAGGATTCGGTGATGCCAAGATAATCGGTTAAGTCCTACAAACCGTTTCGGAGTGGCTAGGCTTCAACGTACTCATGCATTGTACCCTGCTGTTCCATGCATGCCACTAGTTTGGATTGGGAGGAGTCTCGTGAGGATGCCGAGGGTGTCGGCTCAAGCGAAGGACTTTAGAGATGGGAAACAGATAAAGGGGTGTGAACCAATTTGATATTCTGAGTGAGGAACTATCTACATACATCCCGCTACTTATATAGTTAAGAAGCAAGATGTGGAACAGGGTGGCGTAAGAAATGGAAAACAATAAGGTATGAAAAAAACCACATGGAGGCATTGTCCACAGTGATCAAGAATAGAATAAGGAATGTAAGTGGGATTAGAATAATGGAGGATGGCTGTCAACAAGATAATGAGAGAGTGGAGGGGGAAATTGTCAAGCTTCCGGTACTGACGGACTTCGGTACTGCCGAGGGGTGTTGGCGAAGGGTCGGGCGGACTATGGCCAAGTCCTGCAGGCCAAGAGTAGTGGCATTGGCTTCAACGTGCTCGTGCATTGTGCCCTACTTGCCGTGCATGCCACTGGATTTGTAACAGACAGATGCTCAGGGGGATGCTGATGATGCCGGCCCGAGTCGAGGACTTAACAGAGGAGAAGAAGGTAGAAGGGCCTAAGCCTAGCTGATACCCAGAATGAGGAGATATGTACATGCATGTCCTACTTATATAGGTTAAGAAGTGACATGTGGAATAAGGAATGTGGGACAACAAGGTATGCAGAGCATGTGGTTATTGTCCACAATGAATAAAATTAGAACAAGGAATGCAAAACAGGGATAGAACAATAAAAGACAGGATAATAGAATCATGACTCAAGATGGGACAATAGGGAGTGGCCGAGTATAAAACAATAGAGTCATGTCCGAGGATAATACAAGGACAGGAAGTCCCGAGGTGAAACGGACCGAGGAGTGTGGATGGCAGATGTACCAAGCTGAGACCGGCGCACCAAGTGTTATGCATGCGGCGTGGACACTTGGTCGTGGATATAGGATGGTTGTTCAGTCAGCAATGCCGAATAGATGGGCCTCGGTACGTGTACTTGACAGAAATAGAACAATGACGACCGGAGATAAGACAATAGGGCTGCGACCGAACAATAGTGAAGTAGTAATATGTTTCAGGGGAAGCGAGTCAAGGAATGGATAGGGGTGAGAGAACAATGAAGAGGATAGGGCGAGAGGAGTGGTCCAGATGATGTACCAGATGTACTGAGCCGAGGCCGCATGATAGTGCAAGATGATGTGGGCAAGGGCCGGTTGGTTGGTATTCCCGAGTGAGCCGGTACTCGGTGTTGTGGACTTGACAGTACTGTGAAACGCAACAAATTCCCACAGTGATGTGTTCTTCCAACTGGGCCAAAAGGCCACTATGCCAGGTTATCTGGCATTAGTCTGTGGGCACTATTTAAACAGCAACTTGTTACATGTATTCACCAACCATTGCAATGGTATGTAACACCCTCTGACCTTCACTGGGTCAATCTCCACCTTCCCTTCTGAGATGATCAAGCCAAGGTATTCAACCTGTAGCTTCTTAAATTCACACTTCTCCTGTCAGGCACCGAGAGTGCCGATGATGTGTGGGCCGAGTACTATTGCAATAGTACCGACTTCACGATGCTGGTGAGAATTGGCCAAGTCCTGCAGACCAATCGGGGTGGCTTGGCTTCAATGTACTCGTGCATTGTGCCCTAATTTCTGTGCATGCCACTGATTTCAGACAGAAGATATACTTGGGAGAGTGCCAAGAGTGTCAGCCTGAGTAGGGGACTTCAGATGGGAGGAGGGAAGACAAGAAGGCATATGCCAAGTTGATATTCAGAATGAGGAAATATCTACATCCATGTACTACTTATATAGGTTAAGAAGTGAGATGTGGAATCAGGGCAGTGTAGGACATGGAGAGAAGAATAAGGTATGGAGACTATGTGGAAGTATTGTCCACAGTGATCAAGAATAGAACAATGAAATATAAACAAGAAATAATAATGAAATATAGCCAAGAATAAAATAATAGGAGTGTGGATGAAAATAGAACAATAGAAAATGGCAGAATATAAAACAATAGGGCCATGACCAAACATAAGTGAATAGAAATGTCCTGAGGTAAAACAGGAAAAGGGGAGGATTGGGAATAGAAGAATGAACAAAGATAGAGGGAATGGGATAAAGGGGAAATGGACTGAATGATGAACCAAATGTACTGAGCCAAGACCATGTTCTAGTGAAGAATGACTTGTCACTGGTGTGTGGGATTAAATGGTAGAGGTTAGGGAATAGCACAGGTTAGGGTAACCCGCATGGGTCACTGGGTTGGGTGCCCTTGGGTTTGGGTGCGGGTCAAGCCGAGAGCACCCATGACCCGGCCCAACCCACCGCCTCAACCTTGTACGCGCGTACAACACGCATGTGCCACACGCGCACACGTACAACACGCACGCGCCGCATGCACACACGTATGACACAACCGTGCCATATGCGCACGGGTATGACATGAATGCGCCATACACGCACGCGCCGACACCAACGCGCTGCACGTGCACGCGCCGACACGAACACACTGTACCCGCTTGCGCTGATACCAATGCGCCATATGCACACGCGCTGACACCAATGCACCGGGGACTAGGGTCGCGGTTCACGGTTGGAATCGGAAAGGGGCAGAAAGACGGGAAGCGCCAGGGAGTCTAAGACTGTTCGCAGTACTAGGTGATTCGAGTGGTTTAAGTTCGCAGGGACTTGGCTTCAACTTATGTGTTGCACCCTCCTTGATCATCTGTCCCTAATTTCAGAAAGTTGGAAAGTTTACTGGAACTGAATTGGAAACTATGATACAGAATTAAGTCGATATTCATACTGGCAAATAGTCTAGTCGACTGGTGACTTATATACATGTATCTAGTCTTTGTACTAACTTGTGCTGAGTAAAGACAAGGGGGGGAAGAGAGTACAATGGGCAATACAGAACAAAGAATAAGGGAGTGAGGTACGCAATGATCCTGCACATTGTTTATCAAAGGAGTGGAACCTTGGCTTCAGAATCTTCGGAGGTTCGGGAATGTGGAACCTCGGGTTGATATAATAGAATTTGGAAAGCAGTTGTTCAGGCTTTGAGCAGTTGGAAAGGTCCTGGAAATGGTGAGGATGGTTGTAGAGATTAATGTAGGTTGATTTGTGGCATGGGCCATAACAGTATCCCTCCACTAGGACTGAGCCCTCGAGGTCCTAAGCTTATTCTTGCTGTGAATCAAGCAGAGAAGAGCATGGGATTATTTTTTAGGAATTTTAGAAGGTAAAAGGTTTTTTTCTGAGTCCCCATCTGATGTATATATAAGGGGTTTGATCTTCTCCTGGAGTTCCTTTCCTGCCCCCATCCATGTCCGGAATGGAACAGGATATCGAAGCAGAAGTCTCGGAGCAGGTATATGCTTTCCAAGCTGAATGTGCAGAAAAGATTCACTTGTTGAAGGTGGAAGGGGTGTGGAAACTGGAGGCTGCCTAGAAGGTCAGAAAAAATCGGAGGGTTGAAGTCTGAAAGCTGGAGGAAAAAACAAAGGGGGTGGATCAGAGGAGGGGGAGGAAAGAGAAGGATTGAGCCATGGAGTGTGATGCCAAGGCTCTGGAGCTTGACCTTCTGGCCAGTCAGGTGGCCAAATATCCAGAAGATATACCATCTTGGGGGGGTTTCATTGGCCTATCGGGGTCCAAAAATGGGGATGTTCTATGACAGGAGACCAAGTCTGAAGAATCTTCGGATAGCGGTGTCCCCTAGGATGTAGAGTCTGTCTACTTGTCTTCTGGGGGTAATCCAGGGGGTGAGGAGGATGTCTCTATCGTGCCTATGGTCGGGACAAGCACTGCTACGAGGGATGTGGAGATGTAACGGAAGGAGCCGCCTAGCGACCCCCTGAACGATCATCTTCAACAGTTGATTGACTAGAGCTTTATTATAGTCCTGAAAGTATATTTTTTTTTGTTCTTTTCTTTAGTATTCCATTTATATCATATTCTGTTGTGTCTTTTCATCTACTTATTAGGAGTCTCAACTTGTATAAATACTCGCTCTTGAGTAGTTTAACGGTAGTTTAGAGGAATCAGAGACTTATCCTAACCAATCTCTTGCGTTTCTAATAAGTTACACTTCTTGTGTGACTGTTTGTCCTTGCATTGCTCGACTAATGTCACAGGAGAGGAAGTGTTGGAGACATCTTGAGAAGGATGCCTGGATTTCAGGGGCACAAAAGGCCTATGAAAATCAGGTGGCTCGGGATGCATGGGCAACCGGAAAGGAGGTGGGTCTTGGACCCTGTGAGTCTAGTCACCAGGCGTTAGTTCACCATCGTCCTGACTTATACCAGGCCGCCAATCTGGGGATTCCCTCTTTGTTGAGGTTGGAACCTGTGACAGGTGTCTCAAGCATGGAGAACCTTGCATGTAGACTACGTCGGTCAAGACCTGTGTTCCCTGTTGGAAGAGCAGGGTGAGGTGTGAGATCAGCAGGGTGCCAGTTGTTAAAGGGGTGACCTCAAGAAAGAGGAGGTAGGAGGAGACAGAGATTCCCCAGGCATCCTCTTCGAAGAGGACAAAGGTTGAAGGACTGGTCCCCCCCCTTCCGAAGAATGGGGGTGCTGCAAATGGGGACATCCTGAAGGAAATTAGAGATTGTATTTTTGCTCTCAGTGCTGACTTAAGGAGGTTGTCGGATGCCTCAGAGATGCGGAATGCTATCAACGGTCAGGATCATCTGACAAGTGTGTGGAGGTGTGGTGGTCTAGTCTGGAGTCATCGGGTGGTGACAGGTCGGTCGACTCTGGCATGTGGTATGGGGAAGGCAGCCTCTAAAAGGAAGAGGACTCCTGGGGCGATGGGTCTGGCACATGGTGTGGAAGATGTGACACCCAGAGCAGGGTGGTCTATTGAATAGGCAGACCCGGTGTGTGATGCAGAGGGTTTGGCACCTGTGATGGGGTGTCTTACTGAAGAGGTGATTCCAGGGGTTGTAGTGCTGGCAGCAGGGCTGTTTCCTGAAGTAGTGGTTCCAGAGGTTGTGGCGCTGATGGCAGGACCAATTCCTGCAGTGGTGGTCCCAGTGCTGGAGTCGAGCAGTGGGGGAGACATGATGGGAGTGGATTTGTTCCATCAGCTGGATCCTTCTAATCCTGATCTGGAGCATTCTTTGTTTTATGGTGATGACTAATAATGTATGTTCATATTGATTCAGAATTAATGGTATTTTTCGTGTCAGAGGCTTGGGGTTCGTGGTTGGTGTGGTTATGCTAGTCATGGCAGTTGTGGTGGTCATAGTGATTATGGTGTTCGTTTTCAAAATTCTACAAAAAACCAAGTGGCTTTGTGGTTGTCCTGCATGGTTAGCTTTTCGAGGGCCATCTCAGCATTGGCTCTCTCATCCCAAGAGCCAAAGTTGATCTGTAACTCATTGATAAAAAGCTCCAAATTGCTGGTCCAGCGGGGTTCTTTATTAGGATTACCCATCAGATAGGGCTCAAAACATTCCAGAGCCATTCCTTTCAGGTAGGAGACCTGTTAAGAACACATATCAGGTGCTTAGCTGGTGCTTCTAGGATTATTCCTGAGGAATCCAATAGGTCTCCAGAAGTCCTTGTTTCTGGGATGTTCAGAAATTGGAGGTCAGTTTGGACGGAAGTGTGGAAGGACGAAAGCACCAGGGCTTCGGACTGTTCATGGTATTTAGGTAGATCAACTAGTCGTTTGAGTGGTTCAAGGTCGCAGGGACTGGCTTCAACTTATGTGTTGCGCCTTCCTCGATTGTCTGTCCCTAATTTTGGAAAGTTGGAAAGTTACTGGAACTGAATCGGAACTATGTGTTATGGCCTATGCTGCCAAATAAACCCACATTAAACCCCACAACCACCCACACTGTTTCCAGGACCTTTCTGATCGCTCAAAGCCTGATTAACTGCTCTCTGGATTCCGATGCATCAATCCGAGGTTCCATGTTTCCAAACCTCCGAAGATTCCAAAGTCAAGGTTCCACTCCTTTAATAAACGATGCACAGGATCATCGCATACCTCACTCCCTTGTTCTTCGTTTTATATTGCCCCTTGTACTTTCTTCCCCCCCTTGTCTTTGCTCGGCAAAAGATAGTACAAGACTAGATACATGTATATAAGTCACCAGTTGACTGGACTATTTGCCAGTATGAATATCGACTTAATTCTGCATCGTAGTTTCTGATTAAGTTCCGGTAAACTTTCTGACTTTCCAAAATTAGAGACAGACGATTGAGGAGAGTGCAACACATAAGTTGAAGCCAAGTCCCTGCAACCTCAAACCACTTGTACCGCCCTATACCGTGAACAGTTCCAAGACCCCCAGCACTTCCTGTCTTTCCATCCCTATTCCAATTCCAATTCCGAACCTGCGACCTTTAGTCCCACTGTCCCCAGAGTATGAAACCCCCCTTTGGAAACCATTTGGAACCCTCTGGAAACCCTTCCGGAAGCCTCTAGCTAAGTGCTGATACATGGATTTAACAGTATATTCGTACTCACACTCCTGATCATCATAAAAGCATGAGACCTATCATGTGTTCACAAGCCGTGCATATGTCTTCCAAAAACTGTCTGCCCCCAGACCAAGTTTCCAGACATCTCAGACCCCAGCACAACCCCGGAGCCTTCGTCTGACTCTGGATTCTTGGATGCAGAACAACACCTGCATTTGAATTTGACCAACCCATTCCTTGTAAACCACCCCCCCGGCGACTCAACAATCCAGTTCAGGACCATCCTCAGCAGCACCATCAAACTCATCAGCACCCCCCCCCCGTTTGCATCTCCCCCCTACATACCACCACCCTTTGCACCTCTGCCTGTAGCACCACTGCCCGTAGCACCACCACTCATTGTACCACCTGTCATACCTCCACTTACTGCACCACCCCCCATTGCCCAACCCCATGTCACACCACCTGCTGCAGCACTGCTGCCTCCTGCACACCCAGGAGGGGCCCCCACCTTAGGACCCAACATTGTGCCTGATCTCACTCAGGCCCTCGTTATGCTGGCAAGCAACTTAGCCAGCCCCCGAAGATCAGCCCCCCATGCTGCCAAGGTTTGGGACCTGGATACCTTCGATGGATCTGATTCGAGGAAACTACAAGCCTTCTTAGTACAATGTAGACTGAACTTCTGTGACTGCCCTGATGCTTTTGACACCGACAGCGCCAAGGTAACCTATGTACTGTCGTATCTGACCGGTACTGCTCTGGACTGGTTTGAACCCCCTCTCCACCCCTGATGAGCCAGACTGGCTCTATGACTATGAGGAGTTTGTGAGTGAACTCAAAACCAACTTGAGCCCCCACGACCTAGAAGGAGAGGCCGAAGCAGACCTTGAGAACCTCCGCAAGTGCGATAATCAGCATATCACGAAATATGTAGTCGAATTCAATCGACTAGCCACCTGCGTCCACTGGGGTGACACTGCACTTCGTCACCAGTTCTACAATTGACTCCCTGGCAGGATCAAGGATGAGATCTCTAGAGTAGGAAAGCCCCACTCCCTGCTCCAGCTCTACCTCCTTTCCTAATCTCTCAACGCCTGCTACTGGGAGTGACAATCAGAAATTGCCAGAGAGCCCCCCTCCACCTAGAACTTCGACCACCCCTACGACAGAGGGAGGACCCCCGTGACCACATATTCGGCCCCTAACATGGGCAATAAGACAGCCAATGCAGGCCAACCTGCAACCCCATCCAGTGGCAGCAGGACTACCATGGATCTTTCGTCCAAAATCAGAAAAGATGGAAAACTTACACCACAAGAATGGCAATGCTGCTTCGAACAAAACCTCTGCCTCTTCTGCAGTAGATTGGGCCACTCAGCCAAGGAATGCCCAAGATCCACCACTACAGTCACTAAAGGATGAGCAGCCTCCATGACAGAAGAGGTTGAAGAAGAGTCTGAGACGTCAGATGCTTCGGAAACCCAGGAATAAGAAGCTAGGCTCCTGACTCTGGCACCAGTTGTTCACGTTGAAAACCAACTGTGCCAAAGGAAGTAAAACAAAACAATGCATCCAACCTTTTCAGGAATATGACCCCCCATGACCAATCATCGAAAAGATTTCGACCCGTTTCTGCAGAAACACTCCAACCCTCTGACTCTGACCCTCCGAACTCTGACCCTCCGAATCCGACTCTCCAAACTGTCAGGGGAACCCCCGATTATGAATCCCGACCAACGCTGACCCACCCGTATTCCACACCCACCAACCGAGATCCGTTCGACCCACTCATGGCAGTACCGAACGCACTGTGCACTGAACCACTATCCCTGTTGGTGAGTACCCTCCAGAAGCATCGACTATAACCCTTGGCTCCCCTTTCGTCGTTCGTTCTCAGTGTCGAGGCCCTGGTAGAACTTCCCGGTCGGTATGGAGGGTGATGCCCAGTAGAGCGTGGAGCACCGTAGCGATGGTGCTTATATACAGTAGTCAGTGGGCGAAGGGTTCCCTAGAGTTTTCTCTTTGGATCCCCCTTCGCCAGGTAGGCTAGTCCCCATGTATTAGGTACCATACTAAAATCTTTGGATCCCCCTTCGCCAGTGCGCCGCCCTAGGGTAGAACACCTGCTTAGGTTGCCCTTACACAAACCCTGTCAGAATTATAGTTACAAGGACCATACGCTCACCCACTATGATCCATTGATCGACAGGGCATTGAGTACTACTCATTTAGATTTATCCTAACTGATTCTTGGCATCATGGAGCCAGCAGTTTTTCACTCAGCACTCAATCTGACCCTCCGAAAAACCCCACTCAGGAGGAACCCTGAACACTGCAGAACCCCGTATCATCCCTTAGACAATGGTACCATGTGTAGATTCTCTTAGACTAGAAATCTTCTTGTTAGAATGTTAATAACGAGCTGAACTAATTAACACAATTCAATCGAGACTTGAATTGTAGGACATCCCCTGAATCCCAATGACACTACCACCATCCAAGCGACGATCTGGTGAAAACAAATGCCACGACCAAGACCACCATGACTGCTACAACCCCGACCATGGAAATTAGGCAACTATGGGATGTCTACCCTAAGAAAGAGGAACATCCGGAACACAACACCATTGGTTCAGGAATCTTTATCTCAGCCAAACCCAAACACCGCCTAAAAACCACATGAATTCATGATACCAACCATACAGGAAAAAGCAGTCTAATCAAACACCCTCATCCCGATCATTCAAACCCTCCCCAGCCCATGCAGAACCCGAACACCCATTGGAACTGCCCGACCTGCTACACGAGCGAACAAGCAACTGGTGCATGTCATCCAAAAACAAAGCATCAAGCCCCTGATCTTCAGGAATGTCATTAACATGTCAGTGAGGCTCCCGAACAACCTCACATCCTCCAAACAAATCCCGGTAGTCGTCAAACTAGACATATGACGATAATACTGTGCAAAGAGGTCCAAGAGATGGTGCAGGTCCTCCCAGTACTTATCCAGATGAGCCAGATACACAGAAATATGCTCAAGTACCTCTGAGCCACTCGCTTCTGCCCCCGACTCGCCAGAAGTCACCTCCCGCTCCGAATCCCGACAAGGAACAGTCCCGGATGATGACCGCTTCAAAAAATGGCTCGTTATGGAAAATCAGAAGGAGGGAGGCTCTGACAAGGACACCACACACCATAGTAATCATGGACCCTAATGGTACGGGCACAAAGAGTGGTCAACTCTTCGTCAAGGATGTGCAAATACTGCACCTCACTTGACCCCAAACCATAAAGGAGGATGCAGGAAAAATCCCCGAGGTCTTCCGTAGGATGGGAATCCATGTTCTCCATTGGGGAAAGGCCCCTTCCAGTTCTGCGAACACCCCCTTTTATAGGCAGACGAACCACCAGCACTTATCAATCAAAACATCCCAGGAAACAGTCAAGAGACTCCCACAGTAATGTCCATCTTAATTACCGCTTCAATTAAGCTTAGGACCTTGATAGGGAATAGCACGGGTTACAGTAACCCGCACGGGTCACTGGGTCAGGTGCCCTTGGGTTTGGGTGTGGGTCCAGCCGAGAGCACCCGTGACCTGGCCCAACCCGCCACCTCAACTATGTACGCGTGTACGACATGCATGCGCTGCATGCCCACGCATACGACATGCACGTGCTGCATACCCACACATATGACATGCATGCACCGCATGCCCACACGTACGACATCCACATGCCACATGCCCATGCATATGACACGACTGTGCCATACGCACATGCCGATACTGACATGCCATATGCACGCACTGACACCAACGCACCTTATGCTCACATGTATGGCATGCAAGCGTACAGCGCATTTGTGTCATAGGTCACACCCACGTATGGCGCGTTTGTGTCATACATCGTGCCTGCATATGGCGCATGCGGGTGGCAGCATGCACCTGACACCCATCGACCTGTGAGAAAAACCCATGGGTTGATGGGTTCAGGTTTCCCATGGGTCGGGTGTGGGTCACCCACATTTGACCCATGGGTAACCCGTGCCATTCCCTAGACCTCAAGGGCTCAGTCCTAGTGGAGGGATACTGTTATGGCCCATGCCACCAAATAAACCCACATTAAACCTCACAACCACCTGCACTGTTTCCAGGACCTTTCTGATTGCTCAAAGCCTGATTAACCGCTCTCTGGATTCCAATGCATCAATCTGAGGTTACATGTTTCCA
>QLPI01002343.1:0-10902 GCA_003314275.1 Chroogomphus rutilus | reverse complement strand
AGAACAATGTATGTCTCAGACCTGACCAAGGGAACTATGCGCTTAGAAAAAATGAATGGTGAGTGGAACAAAGATTTACCATAATAAGTTACTTCGCTGAATGTAGGCGGGGTTCGAAACATGCCGGGCGCGATGAATACTTTCTTTGGGATTAATGTGCCGCTGTCGACGTGGCCATGACGTAGGAGCTGATTTATACAAACTTGAATAATACTATGACATAATACACATGTCTGATCTGCAGGTCCTGCTTTCACATTCAACGTTCAACTACTTCGCATAGTACACAGGATAAGTTTCTCAACGGTCCTTCTTTCTAATGTATATCGTCCACTCTTTTCAGATATACCACTGCACCTCCTTCACATGTTCAGATAGGTTCATATGTCATTTGACTCCACTGTCAATCATGTCAGATCGGGACTGTAGACTCATCCATGTCGCGCTAGCGATGAAAACGATCGAAAAAGGGAAAACTATCTAGGGTGACATGGTGACTGCATTACAGCTTGGGTTGACAAAAGTCACTTTACAACGCATGTACAACTTGACGACTTGCTTGGTTTACAAGCTTTGGATTTTCTAATTTCTCCAGCTCACGTTTGATTTATTCCGCGAGAGAAATACTTTGTTCTCCTTTTTGTATTTATTATTAAATTATCGAACCAATTGATCTCATTAAGATAGAGCCTATATAAGATGAAATTCGGTGACTTCTTTAGTATAAATTAGAGTAATCACAGTATAATCACAAATAAATATCCAATCGGCACAATAATAATTATATATATTCTAGGACGACATCCTGAACTCCCAGTGAATACTATCATACTACTTCTGGTTCCCCAATATATGTCGATGTCCTTTTCAATCTCTATATTGTTTCAACAGCATCTGCAAACAAAATTCAATCATCACAGAGAACGGGAACGACCCACCACAGCTGAAATAATCAATAAAACTTACCTGAATTTTGCGATCCCGCTGGAGCCGTGTGCTCTATCTCTCCCAAACTCCTCCCGGCCCATGGATACTCATCGAGGTCAATCCGATCTGTATTGGAAGCGGGGAGGTCCTCGAGCTCAATTTCATTCGACGAGGGGAATCCAGTATCAATTGACTCGGTGATGTTCCGGTCACCGAATTCGTCCATAATGGCATTATGCATCGGTCGTGTAGCTGCATGGAAGCTGTCAATGGGATGAGGGGAAGGGTGGGTGGTACCATTAGGATGGGAATGCTTCTCTTGGAGGTCCAAATGAATTCGACAGATGATAATGGCAGACAGGTTATATGAGGTATCAGTCATGTCACCCAAATAATTGGATTTCAGGGCTATTATTTGTCCTGAAAAGGACCAAGAATCGGGCCAAGAGTAGGCTATAGACATTTGATTAATTCGTCACTTGCACCAGTTATATCCAATGAATCATTTACTCTCAAGACCTGTGATAATCACTACTCAGCCAACTTTATGCAGGATTTTATTGAGAAATACCTTGGATGTGATGGCTGCTGTTAAGGTTACTGTGAGCACGAACCTGAGTGTGGATCAGATGTAGGTTTGTAATGACAATTAAATATTAGATACCCATATCGTAGCACACCTTTCTAATAATTAGCCACATTTTATTATACAAATGAGAAACATACTTTGCTCAATGAACACCTGAGTTAGTGACTTGGTGTGCAACTCTCTCACCTCTCTTAACTCCCTCAAGTTTCCCAGGGAATTGGAAAGCGTTACTGCAACGACAACTGTGTCGAAAACGATGAGCAACACAGCCTGAATAGCGTTGACTAGAAAATGTATAAGCAGTAACACAAAATTGAAACAGAGAAAGCTTCACTTCTGAAAATCATGTGAATAGACATGTGATGTGAAGTTAAAAAAAAAATTACTCACAAATGAATCTTGTTCCGGCCCATCTGAGTTAGTGCACAGTTGTTTGTTTTTGCAAAAAACTATGCAGTGCAGATCAAGTTTTATTAGTCATCACAAATTGAGAGCATGCAATACATACCAAGAAACACCCAATAATGCCAATAAATAAAACACCGAGCACCAAAGCAGCCAGTCTCTTAAGCTTCGAGACGGCATATGCCCGTGCCATTAAAAGCCCTGGTAGAATAGATACGTGAATCTGTGAATGGAAGATTAGAGCCATTGTCACCTTGGATTCCAAAAAGGGGTAGAAAAGCAATACTACTAATACTGTAAGCTAAGTCATTACATGCACTGTGTTGACATTAGGTTTTGTGTTAAACATCATGAGAGTCTTACTAGACCCATATGAATGTCAATTCTTTGTGATCCATGGCGCACAGAACTACTCACCTTGACGGATAGATTTGGGAAATTGTCAAGTATTGAGAGCAACATGAACAAGATGACCCCTGGATAGCGAGCCAAAATATACAGGACTGATCCTAATCTCAGCTTCTTCCTCCAGATATGTTTTCTCTCATAACGGAATGTGAGGAGTGTGTCATAAACCAAGAGTGCTATTTCAAATCGTGAGATCACAACGAGGTCCACATAAAATTACTACTGAGCTTACTCAACGCAGCAATCGCGACATAGTTCCTAGCCAAACTGTCCGGATCATAAATTTTCTCGAAACCGAACAGTCTAGGGTACTCACACATCCGTCTCCTGCTGGATTAAGACTCGATTACTCCCTCGAGAGGACATTTGGTGAGTGAATGTTGAGAAGGACGGGATCGTGTGTTGGAATAAGAGGCTGATGGAAAGGGGAAGAAAGTCCAAGCTTTATGAGAGTCATGGCTCGGTGAAAGGAATGGATGTTATTGCAATCCATTTGGATAATGTTCCTGGCACGGTCTCGCTTGATGACAAATGATATGTAGGGGCAGGAACGCGATGGACGCCATCCATGAAACATGATATCAAGTACTGGAAATAGCCTTACAACGAACAGCGATTCCTCTGAGTCGTGCCAGAGCTCCGATCTCAACCTAATAACCTTGAACCACCTTCATTAACAGGATGTTGTAGGAATTCAGGATAGGACTCCTTGAATGTGTACGGATGCCTCCACCTAGCGCTGAACAAAAACTGAAACATCAGACGTTGCGAGAAGCTTGAACCGTCTGCTACTAACAAACCATTGGCACTCAATCCGTAGCCATAGCTGAATACCTGAGTTCACCAGTCACTTCAACTCACCTCATCCTAGTGGTAGGTGATACATGTCTGAAGGAGTAAGCCAAACAACAGTTTCATCAATCGGTTGGCAACTCGCCACGTTCGTTTTAAGTAACTTCTCCATGCTGTGGTTAAGCTTGGACCGACTGACTATACATTTTTTTAGGCACATACTGTGTATATCTCATTCTCCTGACCGGAGTTGAGGCATGCACTTACCTCAAGCATGTCGCGCCGCGTGATATGACACTGTTCATAGGGGATTGGGGGAAAGGGTTGATACATGTTGAGCGATTCCTATTTTGGTTTTCTCCAATAGGCTGTTCTTGAAAGAGATTTGAGGTTGCTTTCTTGCATGAGGTTAGAGATTGGAACTTAGTCGCGATGCGGAAGTTCCTGTTCTTGCTGGATTTCGCGGGGTCCGAAACGATGAATGCTTTCTTGGGTGTCGAGGTGGCAAGGTGCGAGTGCATGCGGCAAGCGGGAGGGTCAAAGTGAGCCAGGGAGGGTACAGCGGAGGGGTCTGAGGTTGCTGGAGATGGCACGCCTGGTGGCTAAGGTCCGAACGGTCCAGAATGAGATGTAGCCGAGGCGAGTGCCTGGTGTGTGCACCATCATGACCTCTGTCAATGGGGCATGCGGCGTTTAAACGGGGTTCGAGATTGTGTCCCGGCACTGCAAGTCTGTAGTGCTTTTCGACGTGCTTTTCGATGGGCGCTGCATGGAGACTCCTCCACTCACCCAGCAGGCTCTCTCCCAGGGCCAACACCGCACTATGTGTCTGATTCGGGCTCGTGTACTCGTGTAGACAAATCCGACGGCATGTTCTCGGGTAAGGTTACTATGGAGAAGTTTTTGCCATCGAAAACCATGTTCCCACCGATTGATGCAACTGTTGTTTGGCTTACTCTGTCAGACATCTATCACGAACCACTAGGATGAGATGGTTTAAATTGACCAGTGAACATTTGTATGCGGCCATGGCTACGGATTGAGCTTCACTGGTTCGTTGGTAATAGGCGGTTCAAGTTTCTCCCACCGTCTGATGTGCCACTTTTGGTTGAGCATCAGGGGTCGCAGTGACCTGGAAGCGTGTGTTTGACAATTGACAAAGTGAGTTGTCCGTGTATAATCTGTGTAGTGGTTAACGGTGAGTAATCGATTCCCGCAGCCTTGGGAGATCGCAGAACTCACCATATATATGCGCAAGCGATGACGGCGGCGGCGACGATATCCGGTTGTCAATCCATGTGGGTTAACGGTGAGTTACACTCGATTGTTTGTCGGAATGGTGGTGCGCAACGGTGGTCGACCGATGTGTATCAGGTGGGTGCGTACCTATTCGGTCAAGACAGAGATAATACGCTTTTCAATGTGCGCAGAGCAATTAACTGCGCAACGTGATGGCGGTCGACTTGTGAGTGCGGGGAATCGTACCGGCCGTCGCAAGCGGTGAACTGAGTGCGCAACACTCGTGGGTGCAAGGAACCGTAGAGTCGGTCGACTTGTCAGTGCGATGAGTGTGGGGAATTGTATGTACTATGGACGCGAGTTTGCAGGAGCAATTTGGTAACGTAGTCGATCTTGCCATTTCGCTGGTGCCAGGTACTTGAAGCGTGGTGTCAACACGGAAGTACGCATGAAACGATAGATTGCACCTTTCATACTGACCCGAATTTCATGGTTATGTCGCTAATGAGGTGCAGACAGCATAGCACTATGAAACTCCCTAACCTTTTTTATATAGATGTGCTGTAAAAACAAATTGAGATCACAGTTTGCTCTTGTCTATCAGTCTGAAATGAGGGAAATTCAAGTTTATTATTGTGATCTGCCTAAATTGACAAAAAGGTCTCTATAAATCTTTACTCTAAACTCCAGCCTCTTAATCTTGTCATATACAGTTCCTGCTTTAATGTCCAACAGTAAACATTCAACAGCTACCCCACATAGGATATACGGCAAGTTTCTCAACGAACCTTCTTTCTAAGCCATATCTCCCACACTGTCCATATATTACCTCACATACGTCTCAAAAGAATGAGACACTTGAACATCTGTCATGACTAATCTACCCAACCAGAGTTAGGATAAAAAGAAAAATATTACATGAGGATCGCTCGCTATCCTCAACACTCCCCCCACCTCAGCTTGTTGGTCGACATTATCACATGATTACCACCATGGTCGATACGTACATTTATGTTTTCTTTGTCCCAATCTACTGGTCATCTTTTATATATAACATTGTCTTGCTTATACCTAGCTCTGGCATCGTGAGAAAGTGTTCTTCAATGGCAGGAAAAAGGGCACCACTCCCACCAATTTTCTCATAAAATATCATGGTCAATACGCACCCGGGTGACGCTTGAACTTCAAATTTGGAAACCTGTACCTGCAAGCCCCCACCATTGTCCTCCACCATGACATTTCTCAACCAAACAACAACATAAGACTTCGGTGCTGGCTTGTCTCGAGATCGGTTTCAATATCATGATACCAATCTTGAAGAATGTCATGGTCGAAAAGTTTCAGAATTCTCCCATGGAGATTGGTGCCAATTAATCGTGATCAGCTCTACTTGTTAGCGTTAGTTGTGGGATAGACGAAGAGCCGAAAAAATGGGTGATCGTGACTCGAGGGAAGGGATTGAGTGGGCTCATCTTCGGGGGTGATAATGATGCTTCAACCTTGGTTGAATTTAATTTAATTCATTTTCGTCCTTTGTACTGTCCTCAATATCCCAAGCGACTGCCAATATTATTCGCGGGGAGTGATATCAGGCAGTTGACGACACAAATGCTACTCACTCTTATTTTGGCCATGTAACTTGAAGAATGGAAGGTCCCGGGTGGAATAAGCCTCTGTGCCGGTTATTGAGATTTCAGCTCAGACGAATCTTGATATTCTGAGAACAATACCTTGAATGAAAGATAGAGATCCGTTCTGGTACTGGGAGTATACGTAGGATGCAAGTCCACCATTTCATATCCTGGGGAAAATTGTCAAATGAGTAGTGCAGAATATTTGGTTTATATTTCAGATTGGCATCTTTGGGGTTTCACATTAAGATCTCTTGATGTTTTAATTTAATAGCCTCGATGGCGCATTTATCCTCGAGACCTCAATTTCTGGGTGGTATATCCTCGATCTGAGTGTGCGTGTGGTGTTGTGGGGATGTTGGAAGAGGGAAATCTCGGAGAAGGTTGGGAGAGCTGGATATCGCCAACACGATGACGTAACTATCGTGAAACGGGGTGCCAGAAGTCGGCGTGCATTTCACAGCAACCAAGCTTAAAGAGGAGTGAAAGTGATGTTTTGAAGTGCAGAAAGGGACTGTAGACTTATACAAGTCGTCCTAAAAAAAGCGAAAATAATCGAAAACTATCAAGGGTGACATGGTGACGGCGTTACTGCTGCGGGTAAAATCTCACATTTACAACAATGTGCAATGTCTTGCTTGATTTACAAGCTTATTGCTCTCCCTGTTAATCCAGCCTCAGCTGGATTAAGTCCGTAAGAAACATTTAGCTTATGTTTGCTTATTTCTGTATTTATTAAACTCTCGGACCAATTGATCGCCTTAACAAACAGCCTACAAAAGATAAAATTCCGTGACCTTTTTAATATAAATTGCAGTAATCACAGTATAATCACAAACAACCATATACAAAAAATGATCAGTCGGGACAATCGTAAGTATATATATTCTAGGACGACATCCTGAGCTCCCAGTGAATACTATCATACTACTCCTGGTTACCCAATATGTGAACGTCGATGCCCTTTGCAATCCTATATTGTTTAGACAGCATCTGAAAAAAAAACATTAAATCATCACAAAGAACTGAATCATCCCACCGCAGCTGAAATAATAAATAAACCGTACCTGAATTTTGCGATCCCGAAGGAAGGGCGTTCTCTATCTCTCCCAAACTCCTCCCGGCCCATGGATACTCATCGAGGTTGATCCGGTCTGTATTGGAAGCGGGGAGATCCTCGAGCTCAATTTCATTCGACGAGGGCAGTCCAGTGTCGATTGACTCGGTGATGTTCCGGTCACCGAATTCATCCATAATGGCATTGTGCATCCGACGTGTAGCTGCATGGAAGCTGCCAATGGGATGAGGGGAAGAGTGGGTGGTGCCATTAGGATGGGAATGCTGCTCTTGGAGGTCCAAATGAATTCGACAGATGATAATGATTGACAGGCTATATGAGGTATCAGTCAAGTCATCCAAATAGTCATATTTCAGGGCTCTTACCTGTCCTGCAGAGGAATAAGAATCTCAGCAAGAGTAGGCTATTGACATTTATTAGTTCGTCATCTGGACCATTGATATCCAATGAATCATTTACTCTTAAGACCTGTCATAATCACTACTAAGCGAACTTTATGCAAGATTGTATTGAGAAATACCTTGTTTAGGATGGTTGATGTTAAGGTTACTGTGAGCACGAACGTGACTGTGGATAAGATGCGGATTTGGAATAACAATTGAAAATAGATACCCATATCGTAGCACCCCTTTATGATAATTAGCCACAATGTAAATTATACCACTGAGAAACATACTTTGCTCAACGAACACCTGAGTGAGTGACTTGGTGTGAAATTCTCTCAACTCTCTCAACTCCCTCAAGGTTCCCATTCTTGCATGAGGTCAGAGATTGCAACTTAGTAACGATGCATCATTTCCTGTTCTTGCTGGATTTACGCGGGGTTCGAAACGCGGCGAGCGCGATGAATGCTTTCTTGGGTGTCGACGTGGCAAGATGCGTGTGCACGGAGCTGGCGGGAGGGTCAAAGTGAGCGAGGGCGGGTACAGCGGCGTTTGAACGGGGTTTGAGGTCATGCCCCGGTGCTGCACGAGTGTAGCGCTTTTCCACGCGCTTTTCGATGCGCGCTGGGTGGAGACTCCTCCACTCACCCAGCAGGCTCTCTCCCAGGCCCAACACCGCACTATGTGTCTGATTCCCGCTCCTGTGCTCGTGTCGACCAATCCCGCGGTATGTTCTCGGTTGAGCTTACTATCGAGAACATCTTGCAATCGAACGTGGTCATGTTCCCACCGATTGATGAAACTGTCGTTTAATTTACTCTGTCAGACATCTTTCACGAACCACTAGGATGAGTGTATTCCAATTGACCAGTGAACACTGGTATGCGGCCATGGCTACGGATTGAGCGTCACTGGTTCGTTGGTAATCGGCGGTTCAAGTTTCTCGCACTGTCTGATGTGCCACTTTTGGTTGAGCATCAGGGGTCGCAGTGACCTGGAAGCGTGTGTTTGACAATTGACAAAGTGAGTTGTCGGTGTGTAATAACCTGCGTGGTGGTTAACGGTGAGTCTCATAATCGATTTCCGCAGCCTTGGGACATGGCAGAACTCACCATATATATGCGCAAGCTATGGCGGCAGCGGCGACGATATGCCTTTGTCAAAACATGTCGGTTAACGGTGAGTTACACTCGATTGTGTGTCGGTATTGTGGTGCACAGCGGTGGTTGACCGATATGTATCAGGTGGGTGCATACCTATTCGGTCAAGAAAGAGAGAATACGCGTTTCAATGTGCGCGGAGCAATTAACTGCGCAACGTGAAGGCGGTCGACTTGTGAGTGGGGGGAATCGTAGCGGCCGTCGCAGGCGGTGAATTAGTAGAGTCGGTCGACTTGTGAGTGCGATGAGTGTGGGGAATTGTATGTACTACGGACTCGAGTTTGCAGGAGCAATTTGGTAACGTTGTCGTCGATCTCGCGATTTTTCTGGTGCCAGGTGGGTGAAGCGCGGCGTCAATGCGGAAGGACGCATGAAACAATAGATTGCACCTTTCATACAGACCCTAATTTCAGGGTTATGTCGCTAATGAGGTGGAGACGGAATAGCACTTTGAAACTCCCTAAGTTTTTAATATAGATCATGTACTGTAAAAACAAATTGGAATCACATTTTGCTTTTGTCTATCAGTCCTAAATGAGGGAAATTCAAGTTTATTGTTGTGGTCTGCCTAAATTGACAGAAAGGTCTCTATAAATCTTTACTCTACACTCCAGGCTCTTAATATTGTCATATACAGTTCCTGCTTTAACGTCCAACATTCAACATTCAACAGCTACCCCACATAAGATATAGGTTATGTTTCTCAACGAACCTTCTTTCTAATCCATATCTCCCACACTGTCCATATATTACCTCACATACATCTCAAGGGAATGAGACACTTGTACACCTGTCATGACTAATCTACCCAACCAGAGTTAGAATAAAAAGAAAGATATTACATGATGATCGCTCGCTATCCTCAACACTGCCCCTACCTCAGCTTGTTGGTCGTCATTATCCTATGATTACGACCATGTCGATACGAACACTTATGTTTTCTTTGTCCTGATATACAGGTCATCGTTTATATAATAACCTTGTCTTGCTTATACCTAGCTCTGGCATCGTGAGAAAGTGTTCTTCAATGGCAGGTAAAAGAACACCACTCCCACCAATTTTCTCATAAAATATAATGGCCAATACACACCCGGGTGACGCTTGAAATTCAAATTTGAAAAGCTGTACTTGCATGCCCCTACCATTGTCCTCCACCATGCCATTTCTCGACCAGACATCAACATAATACGTTGGTGATGGCTTCTCTCGGGATCGGTTTCAATATCATGTTACCGATCTTTAAGAATGTCATGGTCGAAAATTGTCAGAATTCTCCCGTGGAGAATGGTGCCAATGGATCGTGATCAGCTCTACTTCTTAGATTTGTGGGATAGACGAGCTGATCGTGAGTCGGGGAAAGGTATTGAGTAGGCTCACCCTCGGGCGTGATAGTGACGCTTCAACCTTGTTTGAATTTAATTTAATTCATTTTCGTTCTTTAACTGGCCTCAATATCCCAAGCGATTGCCAATATTATTCGCGGCGAGTGATATCAGGCAGGTGATGACACAAATACTACTCACTGTTATTTTGACCATGAAAATTGACGAATGGAAGGCCCTGGCCGGAATAAAGCCTCTGCGCCTGTTATGGAGATTTCAGCTCAGACGAATTCTGAGATTCTGAGAACAATACCTTGAATGAAAGATATGGATCCGTTCTGGTACTAGGAATATACGTAGTATGGAAGCCAATCCATTTCATATCCTGGGGAAAACTGTCAAATGAGTAGTGCAGAATATTTGGTTTATTTTTCAGATTGGCATGTTTGGGGATCACATTAAGATGTCTTGATGTTTTAATTTAATAGCCTCGATGGCGCGTTTATCCCTGATCTGAGTGTGCCGGTGGGGTTGTGGGGATGTTGGAAGAGGGACATCTGGGAGAAGGTTGATGGAGAGCTGGAGATAGCGACAAGAAACCAACAAGATGACGTAACTATCGTGAAACGGGATGTCAGAAGTCGGGGCGCATTGCACAGCAGTCAAGCTTAAAGAGGAGTGAAATTGATGTTCAAATTGCAGAATGGGGGTGTAGACTTGTACAAGTCGTGCTAAAAAAAGCAAAAACGATCGAAAACTATTCAGGGTGACATGGTGACAGTGTTACTGCTTAGGGTGAAAAACCTCACATTTACAACAATGTGCAACTTGACGACTTGCTTCATATAAAGCCTCTGGCTCTCCCTGTTACTCCAACTGAGGCTGGATTGAGTCCGTAAGAAACATGTGTTGGGTGCAAATTAGCATCTCACCCCTGAGGGATCAACCTCAATATATTGTATAATTGT
>QLPI01002340.1:0-17734 GCA_003314275.1 Chroogomphus rutilus | reverse complement strand
CGACCGGAATTAATTCCCGATGCGGAAACAAATAGCTATGAAGTCGTGTTGAAGGTGCGATTAGAATTCTTCGATGGGCTACGAGATCTCACCTGCTTTCTCCAGGAGTCTGCAAGTCACCACTTGTCAGTTCATAACACAGACATCAACGGCATTCCAGCCTATGCCACCAACGACCTCGTGGAGAGGCATGAATCTAACCCTAGGCTGTTCCGCATTTTGGGTCGTAAGGACGACCAAATCATGTTGAGTACAGGAGAGAAGGTAACTAATGCTTCAATTATCCGGAATATTCATGATCTCAATATATCAAATCTAGACAAACCCAGGTCCTCTTGGTAAATTGGTCACCTTTTTCCGTTCTACCAATGAAAACTGATCATGATCCAAACAGAAACCATTATTACCAAGAACCCACATGTGAAGAATGCGATCATGTTCGGAAGAAGTCGACCGTCGAACGGTATCCTCATCGAGCCAGCATCCTTTGAAGAGGCCGAGAAACTCGGCGTGGAAAAATTCAGGTCCCTTATTTGGTCCGTCTTTACTACAAGAAGACTTTGACCACAGTGTTGTTAACTCTTGAGCCGTGTTTTCAGGCCCAGTGTTGAAGCTGCAAACGAGTTTGCACCCGCACACTCGAGGATATTCAAAGAGGTATGTAAAAATTCATTTATATGGCACGCTTCTCTCACAGCAAAAAAAAAAAGATGATCCTTGTCGCATCTTCTTCCAAGCCTTTCACTTACACAGTGAAGAAAACACCCCGAAGAGGTTTGGTTCTCAAAGAGTATGCTGAAGAAATCGAAGCGATATACAAAGCTGTGGAGGACTCCTCCAGTACCCAGGTTCCAATTCCCTCCGGGTTAAGCAGCGACGGTGGCTGGACACAGGAGGAGAGCGTGAAATTTATTCGTGACGTTGTTCATTCGATCATGAATAGTAAGTCGATTGGAGATGAAGATGACCTTTTCGGCTGTGGCTGTGATAGGTGATTCTAGACTCAATATTCTTGATCCGCCGAGAGACTGATTTCCTGCCTTCCAGTCTGCAATCGACCTACATCCGCAACACACTTCTTCACGCATTGCGCCAGGTCGCTCCTCCTGCCAATGTCCAAAAGGTTCCCTCCAATATCGTATACCAGCACCCTACGATCACTCAGTTGGCAACGGTCGCTGCTCAAGCGACTCGTTCCGAGACGACTTCTATGGACTTCAATAGCGAAGAAGCGAGAAAGCGCCGTTTGCAGGACTTCGTGGCCAAGTATACCCAAGATTGGCCAACGCATACACCCGCCACCAATGCTGTAGCTCCCAAGGAAGAGACGGTACTTCTGACAGGGAGCACTGGTGGATTGGGTTCTCAGTTATTGGCACAACTCGTGGCGATGCCATCTGTGTCCCGTATCTTCGCGTTCAACAGACCCTCGAAAAAGAGCTCCAGGGAGAGACATCTCGAGGCATTCCTGGACCGAGGCAACGATGTTGCAATTTTGGACTCGGAGAAAATCGTTTACGTTGAAGGTGATACGGCGGTGAAAGGGTTCAACATCAAGCCCGAATTGTTTGCGCAGGTTAGCAGGATCCTACGGTGTACTTAGCGAAGACCAAACATTGACGTGCTATTTTAGATGCGCGATTCTGTGACAACGATTATTCACAACGGTAAGTTTATACATTACATAAACTTTTATCAGAATCTCACATTTGTTGTCCAGCTTGGAGGGTTGATTTCAACATCTCGTTATCGTCTTTCGAGCCCGCTGTCCAGGGGGTCCGTCATTTGATTGATCTATCACTCCGGTCACCCCACCCCTCGCCTCCGCGTGTCATGTTCACCAGTAGCGTTGGGAACATCAGATGTGAGTTCCATGAACGCTTCTCATGGAGTGCAATGAGCTCATATAAACTCTACCAGCATGGTCTGATATTCCTCCTGTCGCCGAAGCCCCTTTTACCGATCTTGCATACATCAACTCGACGGGCTATGGTGAATCAAAATGGGTGTCAGAGCGTATTCTCTGTGCAGCTGCTCAATCGACTCCCTTGCGACCCGTGATTGCCCGCCTGGGCCAACTCTGTGGCGGTGTCAACGGAAACTGGAATCACAGGGAATGGTTCCCCTCGCTCGTGCGCGCTGGTCAGGTAGTCGGCGGACTTCCGAGTAACGAAGGGGTATGTCCATTTTCTGTATTAATGTTGCAAACACAGTGTACTAAGCGAGGTCACTTTTGCAGCTCGTGTCATTCGTCCCTCTTCACGTAGCTGCCTCGGCTATCATCGAACTTCGGAATACGTCGAGCGATTTCGTTCACATCGTCCACCCGCGCCCTGTCTCCTGGGACGCCGTTATCGGACATGTTTCAAAATCTCTTGGGGTTCCTGTCATTCCATATGACGAATGGCTCTCCCTCCTAGAGGGGTCTCCCAAGACCGACGAAGCTTTGCACCGTAATCCAGCATTACATCTGATCAACTTTTATCGGACTTCGGCTACTCCGAAGGACATTTCGCGACCGCAAGAACGGGAGGCGATGGGGTTGGCGATGTACGAGACAAGGGTATCTGGTTCGGAAGCTCCGTCTTTTGGTGAATCGCAGCTTTCTCAATTAGGGCGGGATGATGTAGAGAGTTGGATTGGGTATTGGAAGAGCAAAAGGGTTTTGGATGTTTAAATAATAGAGCTTTATCCTTGTTTATTATGTATTTTGTAATTTTAATAATAGAATAGAATAGAGTCTTTCCTATCTTCATGCTACGAACTTACTATTTAAGGGTGGTCAGTATGGTCTTTACTGCGGAAATCATTTCTTTTATATTCCTAATCGAGGGATTATCCACCCTTATTCGACCAAGAGTAGCACCATGGTTTTCAAAATAATTCTGTGATTTGGTCACACTCCAGGAAACACTACGATTTTATCCAATTGTTCAATCATTATAAAAAATTTCAAGAAGGAATGATGTCCGTTGCTGATTACTCTGGAACTGGAATAGAACATAATTTTCTCGTGAATAATACTCAATCCAAAATGCAACATCTAGCTCTCTTGTCTTGGATCGCCGTGGACCGTCAAAGCAACGCGATTTCTGCTTCAGCGAAGTATTCTCGTCACGGTTGGTACAGCCTACCCAGGGTCCGTTCCATCCTGGGGTCCCATAGACGAGTGTGAATTGTGAATGGTCCAAACCTGTACGCTGTAGGTACGTCGTAGATAGGAACCACACTCACTGCTGGGCCTTCTTTCTCGGAGAATTTCAGAATATATTCCGTTTTAACGCCTACGGCTCGTCATGATGTGTTTTTTTTTTCAAGATTATACAATCCTGATGTATGTCTGATATATACAAAAAAAGTCTGATACATGTACTACAAGCACTATAAAAGCCCTTCTTTATTCTGATAATTACTTATATCAGTTTACAAGTTTTCAAAAGACTTATACTAGTCTTACAAGATATAAAATGTCATACATTCTTCAGGCATTTTTGCTGATGTGCAACAGGTTTTGCATGAGCATGAGGAACACTTTGAAGTGGAACATGTCCTTGACAGCCACAGATGAGAGCAAATTGGCTATAATTTCTCATCAGGTGGAAGGGTTACAGTTACAAACAGAATTCTTGGGAAAACAAGAAAGATGTCCAAGCCCCTGACCTTGTCACTGACTTCTATTGGTAACACCCTGGTGCCTCTTGCCAAATTTGCTCTATGACTGAATCCACATTCAAATCTTGCTCCATGGTCCTTGCTCAGCACTACCAAAATTCAACACAAACAGATCACAGGTTGCTCCCATTAACCACTGCAGGTGCTGATAAGAACTGTAAAACCTTGAAAGCCCAAACTGGATCACAGTCCACTACAACTTTAAACTAGATCAGAGTCCACTATGACTTTCAACTAGATCAGAGTCCACTATGACTTTAAACTAGATTGTAGTCCTCCATGATGTAAACTGGATCATAGTCCTCTATGACTTAAACTGGACTAGAGTCCATAGGATTTTTTGAGCAAATTGCACAGTGGTTCAGAGAATTTAATTGAGTAATCTAAATAATTATTCTACAGAAAGAAAATCAGTCGAGAAATTACATTATATTGTATGCTAGGCTCACCTCCTCAGTGTGTGTCAACCACTGAGGAGGGCATATATGGGTGGTGTTTTACCTGCATATATCCCTGAGCCGGCCCCTAAGCCACAGCTTTGGTGTGGAGCCAACCTACTGGTCCCTTCCCAGGGAGCCGGCCACACGTGTCACATCATGCAGGAGCAAGCACGTGTCAGTAATATACACAGTAAATACGAAATAGCTCCCTCAGTTTTGAGGGTGAAAAGACAAATAATATATATAAAAATTTTAAATTGCATTGTGCACAGGTTGACACCAAAAACGATAAAAAAAACAAGAATATATTGCAGATTGACCTCTCAGGGATGAGGTGCATATATACACCCTACATGCCCCCTCAAGCTCAATATATGCCAAGTTTTTTGGTGAAAATCTTCACTCTGGGTCCTGATAGACCCTTTGTGAGTATGTCTGTAACCATCTTATCAGTTGGGAGATATTCGATTCGAATTTTCTTACCCTCTATCGTGTCTTGGATGAAGTAGAGTCAAATATCAAAATGTTTTGTTCTTGAGTGTTGCTGATTACCATAGGCTATAGTCATGGCCGATTGGTTGTCAGAATAGATTTTTATAGGATGTTTAATTGGCTGGAAAATTTCACTGATGAATTGTTTCAGCCAAATTGCCTCCTTAGTGGCATGTGTCAGTGCAATGAACTCTGCCTCAGTCGACAAAAGTACTATGATAGTCTGCTTTTGACAACTCTATGAGATACTTCCCAAGTTGATCTGAAAGATACAGGCTGATATAGAGTGTCAATGATCTTGTGAGGCCCAGTTAGCATCTGAGTATCCTACAATGCCATCCCAGCTTCTCCCTAAGACTAACTTTTTCTCTTTCATCCATTTCAGATATTTAAATATTCATTTGACTGCATTCCAGTGAGAATCCCTGAATTTTCAAGGGACTGAGATAGTACAGATACTGCAAATGAAATATCCAGCTGGGTAGCTACTGCTGCCCACATGAGTGACCCAATTGCCTGCCGGTATGGAATTTTCTCCATGTTTTTCTTTTTAGAATCAGTAGTTGGACATTGTTCTTTAGATAGCTTGGTTGTAGGATCTAAAGGAGTTGTATGCATCTTTGCATCTTGTAAATTTAATCAGTTGAGTATTTTGTCTATATATGCTTCTTGAGAGAAGCTAATGGTGCCAGCCAATCTATCGTGCTTGATCTTCAGATTGAGAAGCCAGTGGATTTCTCCTAGGTCTCTGTCAAGCTCATGCACCGAGACCCATCTGCCGGCAGTGCCGACCGAGCAATCATCCGATATCCATGACCAAGTGCCCGCGTCACATGCATAACACTTGGTGCGCCGGTCTCGGCTTGCCACATCCGCCATCTACACTCCTCGGTTCGTTTCACCTCGGGACTTCCTGTCCTTGTATTATCCTCGGACACGACCCCATTGTTTTATACTCGGCCACTCCTTATTGTCCCATCTCAAGTCAGGATTCTATTATCCTGTCTTTTATTGTTCTATCCCCGCTCTGCATTCCTTGTTCTAATTTTATTCGTTGTGGACAATAACCACATGCTCTGCATACCTTGTTGTCCCACATTCCTTATTTCCACATGTTGCTTCTTAACCTATATAAGTAGGACATGCATGTACATACTTCCTCATTCTGGGTATCGACTAGGCTTAGGCCCTTCTACCTTCTTCTCTTCTGTTAAGTCCTCGACTCGAGCCGGCATCATCAGCATCCCCTCGAGTATCTGACTGTGGCAAATACAGTGGCACGCACGGCAAGTAGGGCACAACACACGAGCACGTTGAAGCCAATGCCACTACTCTTGGCCTGCAGGACTTGGCCATAGTCCGCCCGACCTTTTCGCCAACACCCCTCGGCAGTACCGAAGTCCGTCAGTAACCGACACTTGACAGTCTCTCATCTTGAAGATGTTCTTGAGATCTTCTTTGATACCCCATAAAAATAAAATCATCTATAGATGTTATTTATTGTAAGATCATCTATGGCAGCTCCAATGATCACATAGTCTTTTGGCCCATGTCTATTAAATACTGCAGCATCAGATGCTGATTTTGTAAATCCAATAGAATAAAGGGCATTTGACAGACATTTATACCATTCTCTTCCGGACTTCTTCAGTCAATATATGCATTTCTTTAGCAATAATACATTGTCATATTTGTCTTTGAAATAACTAGGTGGCTTGCATAGGTTCATCAAGTGGAGCGTTTATATATGCTATGTCCACATCCATTTGATGTATTGGTCAATTATTTCTAGCTGCAATAGTGCATATAGTGCATAATGATGTCATATGTACTACCAGTGCATAAGTCTCATTGTAATCGACTCCAAAAGTTTGTGTGAAGTCTTGAGCAATGAGTCTTGACTTTGCACAAACTATATCACCCTTCTGATTTCTTTTCAGAATGTGAGTCCACTTGCTTCCAATAATATTCACACCCAGTAGAGGTATGAGAAGCTCCCAGGTGCCTTCATCGATCTGCAATCAGATCTCAGTATCCATGGCCATTTTCCATGTATTATTGTTAAGGGAATCTCTGGTTGTCGTAGGCAACTCGATAAATATGCATAATCACTTTCTTCAGCATTTATAGGTTCGGCACTTATTGTTAGGTAGTCACATGTATTGCTCTCACTCTCATCATTATATAAATCTGAATTGTATGTGATATTGTTGAGT
Source organism: Chroogomphus rutilus (assembly GCA_003314275.1). Classification (NCBI taxonomy): domain Eukaryota; kingdom Fungi; phylum Basidiomycota; class Agaricomycetes; order Boletales; family Gomphidiaceae; genus Chroogomphus; species Chroogomphus rutilus. The sequence continues at coordinate 10,914 of QLPI01002340.1, read as the reverse complement.
CTATTATCCTCAATGTCTTTGCAAGTGAGGGTGGTAAAATTAGTCTATGCAGCTTCTCCAGCTTGAGATCTATTGCCCAAGCTGGCCCTTGAAGCTCTTTCTTACAATAAGCAAATTCTCTCACTTGTTCTAAGTGGAAGAGCTTCACTAGGTCCACTCACATCTTTCTGACTTGGCTGTAAATTTTCTAGGTCTCTCTCTGGCCTGTGATCAATTATTTCTTCAATGCAGCTCTCACCTGGCTGTATGTCACATAACAGTACCAGTGCTTTGATAGGTGCCGGAACAGGTGGTATTGGCTGGTACTTGATGGCTCTTGGCATAGTAATTAGGTAGTCATCAGTAGGTAATATAGGAGCTCTTGAGGGTAGTATGGACCTCTCAAATATAATATTTTGCTCCACTGATACCTGCCAACTCTCTGGCCAGCATATGCAGTGGCCGTTACTTTGCACAGAATGACAGATCCACTTAGCTTTCTTGGCTCTAGGTAGCAGTTTGTCATCTTGCTTGATTTTAACATAGACTTCTATCCCCCATTCATGAGCATCTTGTAAATTTGGCTTCTGATGGTGAACCATCTCATAGGGTGTTTTGTTTGGTAGAGCTTGTGTATGCATGGGATTTTTATGGTAGTTTTCATGCTGAATCGCATATCCCCATAGGAACTTAGAGAGGTTGGAGTCTAGCAGCATAGCATGGGTCTTTTCGACCAAAGTAGGGTTTAGGCACTTGGCCACTCCATTCTTCTTGGGAGTGTCATGCACTGTATACCAGTGTCTAGTGCCCTACTTGTCTAGATAGTCATTGAATTCAATACTTGTGTATTTTCCCATTCACCCCCTCGATCTGAGAGAAGCATTTTGATGCGTGCATTCCTCTGCCAAAGTATAATTGCCTTATACTTGTACTTGGCAAAGACCTGATCTTTCATACTCATTAAGTAGAGCACTGATTCCCTTGAGTGATCTTCCATGAATGAGACATAATAAGACTTTTTATCAATAGTCATGTGTCTCACCAGTCCCCATACATTGGAATATATTTTATCACCAATATTCTTCGAGTGCTCACTTGATTCTTTTAGGAGCAGTTTGCATGTAATCTTTTCTTTAATACTGTTAAGTCTTGGTAATGCTAATATTGCAGATGGGAGTCAGTCAAGTCCTGCAGACCATTCGAGATGGCTTGGCTTCAATGTGCTCTTGTGTTGCACCCTGCTCTTCTGTGTAGGCCACTAATTTAGACTGAAGAAAGACCCAGGAGGGTGCCGAGAGTGTTGGCCCGAGTAAAGGACTTTAGACTAAAGAGGGGGAGATGAGAGCAGGTAAACCAAGTTGATATTCAGAGTGAGGAACTATCTACATACATCCACTACTTATATAGGTTAAGAAGCAGGATGTGGAATAGAGTGGCATAAATAATGGAGAATAATAAGGTATGAAGAATCATGTGGAGGTATTGTCCATAGTAATCAAGAATAGAATAATAAATGTAGGTGAGAATAGAATAATGAAATATGGCTGAGAATAGACTAATGAGAGAGTGGATGAGAATAGAACAATGGAATTGGCTGAAGATAAAACAATAGGGCCATGACCGAAATAATAAATGAATAACAATTGTCCCTAGGGGAAACGGGTAAGGGAAGGGATGGGTAATGAGGGAATAGTGATGGATGGAGGGTGTGGGATGAGAGTGGTGAACCAGATGATGTACCAAATGTACCAAGCCGGGGCTGTGAACCAGTGATGGAAGACTCATTACTGGTGTCTGGGTAAGGGTCGGTTGGTTGGTATTGCTGAGTTACTGGATACTCGGTACATGTACTTGACAAATACACACATTACAGGTAAATTTATTGCCAGCCTGTGAGAGCTCAAGGCCATAAACCATGCCATGATCCATCAAGTGCTTAAGGGCTTTGTAAGATATATGCTTTAGTTTGCGATGTGTCTCAATGGTGGTCAGGCATTGCTGCATGGAATTTCTGGTTGACTGATTTTCCAATCGGTATAAGCCATGTAGCTTAGGTGCCTGTAATAAAATATGGCTGGATGGATTTTTTATTGTACATTTCTGGGAGGTGAACTCTGTCTGGTTTCCAGCATCATCACATCGGCCAATAGAAATAAGGGTAAAGGCGATTTTAGGAGCATATAGTGTATCTTTTAATGTCAATGTGACTGCTTTCCCTTTGAATCTAGTGATTATCTTAAGTTGCCTGCTGCCATATGCATCAAAGCTGTCTTGATTGGCTGCCCAAATAGTGTGTGGCATAAGGAACCTTCTATAGTTCTCAAGCATATTTTTATGTGGTGTCACATGAGAACTAGCTCCAGTATCTAGTATACAGTAGGGGACAAAACCATTCAAGTGTTTTGAACATTTGTGTTGTACTGTAAATAATAGGAGGATTACATAATCAAACATATGACGTAATTAGTGATAATTCAACCAGCATGCATTGCTATGTCACATTAGTCACACTTTCTTTGTAATATCCCCATCTGTTTGCAATGAGCCACCATCCTCACTCAGGCCGAACAGTTTAATCTGCGACCCTTGTTCAGCACACTTGGAGATTTCAACACAAACAGATCACAGGTTACTCCTGTTAACTACTGCAGACATTGATAGGGACCATTGAACCTACACCAGCACCCTTTACATGTCATTGCACTATGCAGCATTTTTTGTGTTGTTGCACTTTGTGGAATCTATGCTCATTCCTGATATCACTGCAACTCTCATTTTGTGGTTTGACCTTTTGTGTTGAACAAAATTTTCATGTCAACATCATTCCCAACTTGGATTGTGCTGTTACAACTCAGCTCCTGAAACTCACTGGTACCAACTGGCATGAATGGTGGAAGGAGACAGAGGTTGTTTTCATGTGGATCAGTTGTGGAGAATGTATTGGTCATCTCTTCGCACATTCACTGGGAAGATTTCCATCATACTCTATCAATCAAGCCCTGGATGCAACAGAACTTATAGTGGATCTACCACCCACACAATGGATCATTGTAGGACTCAGGGATCTGGGATGGATGCTAAGGAGTTTGGATTTCAGGAGGTAGATGCAGAGTTGATGCTGCTTGAGGAGGTGTGTTGGAATAATTTGACCGGCATGCATTGCTACCTCACATTAGTCACACTTTCTTTGTAATATCCCCATCTGTTTGCAATGAGCCACCATCCTTGCTCAGGCCAAACAGTTTAATCTGCAACCCTTGTTCAGTGCACTTGGAGATTTTAACAGACTCTATCATCCAATTGCTCAAAACTGGTCATTCTAGCCACTACATCTCCTCTTACCTTGGTGCCTCTGTTGGCTCTATCTCTACCATTCACAGGAAACACTGTCCTGATATACCCAAGGCCACTGGTGGTCGCCCATCCAAGATATCCCCTTCCAACATCCACCATATTGTATCACTCACGCAAAGAGGGAAGATTGAGAATACAACCCAGGGGATCCAGGTGCTCAAAAACATTCTCAATGAACCAGTGACATCCAAGACTGTAAGGAGGAACCTGAAGAAGGCTGGGATGAAGGCAGTTGTAAAGAGAAAGAAGCCACTGCTTAGTGCAAGGCATAGGAAGGCAAGCAGGGAGTTTGCAGAAGCTCATCTGGAGTGGACTCTAGAGGACTGGAAGCATGTTGTCTGGTCAGATGAGACCAAAATCAATTGATTGGGGTCAGATGGAAGGAGATGGGTGTACAAAAAGGCTGGAGAACCTTTGAATGATAGGCTAGTTGAGGGAACACTGAAGTTTGGTAGAGGTTCTGTGATGGTATGGGGTTGTATGTTGTGGGAAGGACCTGGCTATGCTGCCAAAGTTGTATAGGCAGATTTTGGATGATAAGCTTCAGGCTAGCCTGGAGTATTATGGTAAAGATTCTACTGAGATTATTTTTCAACAGGATAATGACCCCAAGCACACATGCAAGAAGGCCACTGAGTGGTTTTCTGACCATGGCTATGAGGTCATAAAGTGGCCAGCTCAGTCCCCTGACCTAAACCCCATTGAACACCTCTGGACTATTGTCAAAAAGCACCTTTCTGACTATGAACACCTGTCAAGTACACGTACCGAGATTCCGGTAATTCAGCAGTGCCAACCGAGCAGTCAGTCTATGTCCACGCACAAGTATCAAAGCCACATGAAAGTCACTTGGTATACCAGTCTCGGCTTGGCACATCCACCCTCCCCATTCCCTGTTCCCATCCTACATCCACTCTTCCTCATTTACCAACCATTAATCCTACCCTGTTCACTCCTTATTCCTTGACCCACCTCACCTTGGGACATCCTGTCCTTGTTTTATCCTTGGCCACAACCCTATTGTTTTATAGTCAGGCACTCCCTATTGTCCTATCCTTGTCCACATTTCTATTATTCTATTTCCATTGTCCTATCCCCATTTACATTCCTCCATTCTATTTTTACTCATTGTGGACAATACCTCCACATGCTCTGCATACCTTATTGTCCCACATTCCTTATTCCACATGTCGCTTCTTAACCTATATAAGTAGGACATGCATGTACATACTTCCTCATTCTGGGTATCGACTAGGCTCAGGCCTCTTACCTTCCCTTTCTCCCATAAAGTCCTCTACTTGGGATGGCACCTTCGGCACTCTCCGAGTATCCCTTCTGTTCTAAATTGGTGGCACGCATGGAAAGTAGGGTGCAACGCATGAGTACGTTGAAGCCAAAGCCACTACTTCTGGCCTGCAAGACTTGGCTGCTCCCCATCCATATCTTCGGCACTACTGACACTTGAGAACACCCCCCTAGTAGAGTGTATGAGCTATGGGAGAGGATTGGAGTGGAATGGGAGAAGATAGAGCCAGAGGCGTGTCAGAAGTTGATTGAGAGTATGCCTAGAAGGGTGCAGGCAGTGATGAGAGCAAATGGGGGCTTTACCAACTACTGATATATACCATTTCTTATTTAAAAATGTGAGGGACAAAACTGTTCAAATGCTTCATTTTTTTAAATAATTAATATCTTAATGAATATTGAGAGTTACGTAATCATCTTGATTGTGACCACAATTTCAGAAGCAGGGATATCTTCACTAATTACGTCATATTTTTTTATATAATCCTCCTGTTATTTAAAGTACAACACAAATGTTCAAAACACTTGAACGGTTTTGTCCCCTACTGTAATTGTATCACTTGTTCCATCTCTAATGAAGGTGATGCAATCGTGATTGATAAACACCATTGATCCCTTGTCGTCTCCTTTGGAGGATTTGTCTTCATCAGCTACATTGGCTTTGCCTTTCCCTTGTCATTTCTTCTTCCTGAACTTTGCTCTTTTCTTTTGGCTAGGCCCTTGGCCTTCCCTGCCACTGCCTTTATCCCAATACATCTCAACAGTGTGTCCTGGCTTCTTGCAGTTGGTGTATATATATGCCTTTTTATCTGATGTACCTATGAATCCCTGCTCCTCTCTGGTAATAGACAATGTCTTTTGCTTATCATATTGTGATTTCAGGATCTGGATGATATTGTCTGGGTCCAATGGCTTTCTGACTTCCTTTTTTTATTTTTTTATATCCTTTGCATTCTTCTTCTTCTCTAGCATTAAAGCTAGTGACTCTGACATGGATACCAATATTTGAGTCTTGACAATCCCTTCTCTGGCCAACAACCTTTCAAGTCTCTCCTCAGCCTTCTCTACTTTGACTTCCTCATCATCTGTGAGGACATGTCCCTTGGAAAAAGTAGGAGGATTGGGTGGCCTGTCAGCTTTGCCTTCGATATGTTTCAATAGATTTTTGGACTCAAAATAACTCATGAGTGTAGCTTTCCACAGAGATCAATTAGATCCATCTGTAGTTAGCTTCCCCATGGTCAAAGGAAGTTTCTCTGTTAGCTCTGTTTTGGAACCATAAATGAGGTAACCTGAGAGCTGTGACAAAACTTTGGTGTGAAGAAAGTCTAATCAAGTTCTCCAACAAGATGACAGCAAGCTAATGCCTGTCCAGGTTGATGTCTAAAAAGAATTGTTTAGAGGGGTCCTTGGCAGGTGACTTGTCAATTACATGTAGGAATAATAGTTTATGTTTGTGAACTATTATTCTACCCTTGCCTAGGATTATTTCCACGGATGTTCTATAAAATCTAGTTTAGCTCTTTTAGGATGTTTTTGCATACATTTTATATTGTAGCCAAGAAACCTTCTACTTTGGTAGAAGGGTTTGATATTTACTCTTCGGAGTAACTTCTGTAAATAAGTCTTAGTGGTTGGTGACCTACTTAAGAGAGTGCTGGCAGCACTTAGATAATCTGGCAGATTATAGGTGAAGATAAGATTGATTACTTTTATGCTACAGAACTAGTCTCTATATATACTAATTCTAAGATGATTATGTAACTCCCTAATAAGGCAAGACCTTCTAGAAATTAGTGGGAAGTTTACAGAAAGGGATGGAAGGTCCTGGAATCCCCTGGAAGTCACCATGTCACTCTTGTAGTCACTAATAACAAAAGAAAAGAAATATTCCCACAGCTTGTAGTTTTGTGACTGGTCAGATCACAAAATATTATTAGTATATGAGCCATGCTTCTGGGCTGACCTTTATGTAATAGCTATTATATAAGCCTAGGAATTGTTGTACAAGTTGATCTGAGAACTTGACCCAGGAATTTGGTGCCATTTTCCATGTATTAAGTAATAGACACCCAATCATGGTTCCTTGTGGGTCCAAATAGAAATAGATGAAAAAGATATGTTTTTGAAGATTTTCTGTCAAGTACACGTACCGAGGTTCTGGTTATTCAGCAGTGCCGACCGAGCAGCCATTCTATGTCCATGTATAAGTGTCCACGCCACATGCACGTCACTTGGTACGCCATTCTCGGCTTGGCACGTCCACCACACCATCTGCCTATTCCTCGATCCGCTTCACCTCGGGACTCCCTGTCCTTGTTCTATCTCCGTGCGCAACCCTTGTTTTATAGTCATGCACTCTCTATTGTCCTGTCCTTGGACCCATTCCCTATTATTCTATCATTTATTGTTTTATCCCGGTTTACATTCCTTGTTCTAATATTACTCATTGTGGACAATAACCACATGCTCTGCATACCTTGTTGTCTCACATTCCTTATTCCACATGTCACTTCTTAACCTATATAAGTAGGACATGCATGTACATATTTCCTCATTCTGGGTATCGACTAGGCTTAGGCCCTTCTACCTTCTTCCTCTCTGTTAAAGTCCTCGACTCGGGCCGGCATCACCAGCATCCCCCCGAGTACCTGTCTGTTGCAAATCGGTGGCATGCACAGCAAGTAGGGCACAATGCACTAGTACGTTGAAGCCAATGCCACTACTCTTGGCCTGCAGGACTTGGCCATTGTCTGCCCGGACAACCTTCGGCAGTACCGAAGTCTGTCAGTACCCAAAGCTTGACATTTTACTTGGACTTGAGGGTTTGAAATATATATAAGCAACATTTAAGCCAAACCACACAATGGAGGGAGAAGAATTGCATTCGGGAAGAATTTATTTTCATCTAAATTTACTTGATTTGATAACATACAATCTTAAATTGGTAATTGCTCAAATTTTCCAAGAGATTTTGTTATAGAGTATTCATATGAGGGAAGATATGCATCTTGTATTGCTGATTAAAAAAACTCCAAGTGGGATTAAGAAAAATACAGACTATTACTGTTAATATTCAGAATGAAGAAATACATACACCAAGTACACTACTTTTATAGTCAAAGAAACAGGGATGAGAGACCTTGACATGAAACAGGGTAACATAAGAAATGTATGCAAAAAGAACAAGGCATGGAAGCAAGATATGGAAACTTGGGACATAATGACCGAGTATAGAAACATACCAAAGCAAGTGGAAATGAGGCATAAAAGAATAAGTGGGATAGGAATAATGGAAGATGAGTGAAGTAATGATGAATGTACTGAACTGAGACTAATGTCCCATGTGACTTGTGAATGACTTGGTCACCTGTACATGGAATTAGACATTTAGCATTCAGTTGGTACAACCAAGTGAACCAATGCTCAGTAATGTGTACTCTACAGTACCTCCCTCTTAATGGCTGAACCCATGAAGCCAGTGAGGGGAGTTTGAAATCAGAGTTTTGGACACCAATGTGATGTTAGAAAATGTTTGGGAGTTTTAATATCCCAAGGTCTTCTTCCCACCATCACCATCCCTACCAAATGCATTACCCTATTACAACCTATGGATCAAAGAAATGGGACATGACTCTGATAAGGAAGCATACCAGATAGCAGAGATTCAGAAGAAAAAGTGCATTGGCAGCAGGAGCATGAAGAAGCTGAGGCAAAGTAGATTGCCAAAGAGAAGGCATAGGAGGAGGCTGAGGCTGAGGCCAAACAGGAGACTGAGAAGAAGGCAAAGGAGGAGGCTGAGGCTGTAAGGGCAACCTAAGCAGGCATTCTACCCTCAGGTGTGTTAAGATGCACTGAAGTCCCCTTTTATGTTTCCATTTGTGCATGACTGGTATTTGGCCAGATATGACTTGTTTTATGTATTACACCTTCAATGTTTTGAGCTGAGTTTGAATTTAGCTTACATAATAACACAGTTTTCACTTTTGTGCTCCAACAGGTTATGGGCCCCACACTTTACCTATAGACATCTACATAACACGAACTATTGTGTTTTGTACTTATCTAGGCCCTCTATCATTGGCCAGCAATTGATCCCTGATCAGAGCCCATCTAGGCACTATAAAAGCACCTCAACATTCACACCAACTTCGCTTTTTTGCCCTATTACAGCTCTCTTTTCCCTTTCCTTCCCCTCAGCTTCTCCCAGCAGTTGCTCAACAACCTCCTAAGGACTTCAGCCAGCCAGTGGTAGGACAGGATCCTTCCTCATTGCCTAGTGTTGCAAAGCCACACCCCTGGCCTAGTCTTTGACTAGTTTGCCGGTTGACTGAGGCCTCTTGTCATCCTTGGGTGCTAGAATCTGTGGTCTGCAGATTCTTAACAGTTCACCTGATTTGCGGCGAGGTTGTGCCATTCTATTCTGAGCCCTGAAGTTCCAAAGTTGATGGGGAGTAACTGGTGCCATTTGGACCATTTTTCCAACCTCTAGGACCCTTAGGACCCTCCTTAGGACCCTCCTTGGCCACTGCTTGGTGTTCCACTTTGTCTTTACATCTTCTGCATCATATTCTGCCTATATCTGCTCTATTTGTGCATCGCTTAAACATGGAATTAAGCGCCCATAGATGAGGCATATCAATCCATTCATTCATTCACCTATAACACACCAATCTTCACACCAATCTCACCAGAAAAAACCATGTTTACATCCACCTCCAATGATGATACCACCTCTCCAAAATTTCCCATGCTATCAGACTGTGAAAGGCAACAAATTCCCACAGTGATGTGTTCTTCCAACTGGACCAAAAGGCCACTATGCCAGGTTATCTGGCATTAGTCTGTGGGCACTATTTAAACAGCAACTTGTTACATGTATTCACCAACCATTGCAATGGTATGTAACACAGACACAAATTATCATGACTGGGCATTCAATATGACTGCCATGTTATGCTCTCAGGGTTTGTGGATGCTTGTTAATAACAAGAAGAAGCGCCCTACAGTGTCTGCATATCCAGAAAAGTGGGATTTGGATCAGGAGATGGCAGCAGGTCTGATTGCTTCAGCTTTAGAGGCAGGACAGTGTGTGCATGTTCAGGGAATTGAGCATGATCCGGTGAAGATGTGGAATGCCCTTCATAATGTTCATGTAAAGAAACAAGCAGGCACTCATTTCAATGCTTATGATGCTCTATTTAATATCAGAAAAGAGCCAGATGAGACAGTCCATTCACTCATTGATCCCTTTGTCACCAAAGACAGCAGTCATCTCCATCACTCCACCCAGTCTGCCATGCTTTCAAACAAGCAGATTCCCTCCCTTCTCTCTGCCCACATTGTCTCTAATGCCAGCTACCTTTGGTGCACTGATTCAGGAGCTTCTGCGCATATGACTCCACACCGGCACTGGTTCAAGGAACTCAAACCTCACAAAGTGGCTATAGAATTGGAAGACAATAGTGTGGTGTATTCTGAAGGGATTGGCACAGTGGTTTTCTGCCCAAAGGACAAGAAATTGAACCCCATACTTCTTTCTGATGTATTATATGTTCCTCAAATTCGAAACAACCTCCTCTCAGTCCTCTTCTTGACTGTCCATCGTGGGATTAAGGTCGAGATTGTGGGAACAATCTTGAAGTTCTATAAAATGGGCAAACTGATCCTGACTGCCACTGTCAATGGGAGACTTGCATACCTAGATGGGGATACACTTACTCAGGATGAGGTGAACACAGCACACATTGCTGTATCAAAAACTTTGGACTTGGAGCTTTGGCACCGTTGTTTTGGCCACCTTGGAATTGATGCCATCAAGCGACTCATCACTCAGGACATGGTGGAAGGGATGGATATCACTTCAGACACTCCATTCCCAGCAATATGTGAAGCATGCATTCATGGGAAACAACACAGAGAACCATTCCCAAAGAAAGCTTCTTCCAGAGCCACCCAAATCCTCCAGCTTGTCCACTCTGATGTCCATGGTCCATTAAAAGTACCCACTCCTCGGGGATTCAAATATTAGATCACCTTCATTGATGACAAGTCTTGCCTTGTGTACATCTACCTGATGAAAACTAAATACCAGGCACTGGACACATTCAAGCAGTACAAGGCATTGGTGGAGAATGTAAGGGCAACCCTCCTTTGGAACTGATATCGCGACTGCCGGAGGCTAGAACCAGCGGGACACCCCCAGCCCTGGACATCCTCCTAGGCCTGACTATGGGACTCGAACCCAGAGCCTACCCACAGGCTTCTCAGATCTAA
>QLPI01002338.1:0-21691 GCA_003314275.1 Chroogomphus rutilus | reverse complement strand
ATACAGTGGCACGCACGGCAAGTAGGGCGCAACGCACGAGCACGTTGAAGCCAACGCCACTACCCTTGGCCTGCAGGACTTGGCCATAGTCCGCCCGATCCTTTCGCCAACACCCCTCGGCAGTACCGAAGTCCGTCAGTACCCGACGCTTGACAGTTCGAGGTCGCAGGGACTTGGCTTCAACTTATGTATTGCACCTTCCTTGATCGTCTGTTCCTAATTTCAGAAAGTCGGAAGTTTACCGGAACTTAATCGGAAACTACAATGCAGTATTAAGTTGATATTTGTACTGGCAAATAGTCCAGTCGACCGGTGGTTTATATACATGTATCTAGTTCTTGTACTATCTTTTACCGAGTAAAGACAAGGGGGGGAAGAGAGTACAAGGGGCAATATAAAACGAAGAACAAGGAGTGAGGAATGCGATGATCCTGCGCGTTGTTTATCAAAGGATCGGAACCTTGACTTCGGAGTCTTCGGAGGTTCGGAAGTGCGGAACCTCGGAATGTATGTCGGACATCTGGAAATCGGTTATACAGGCTTTGGGCGATCGGAAAGGTCCTGGAAATGGTGCAGGTGGTTGTGGGGTTTAATGTGGGTTTGTTTGGCGGCATGGGCCATAACAGTATCCCTCCACTAGGACCAAGCCCTCGAGGTCCTAAGCTTAATTGGAGCGGTAATTAAGACGGACATTACTGTGGGGGTTCCTTGACGGTCCCCTGGGATTTTTGATCGATAAGTGCTGATGGTTCATCTGCCTATAAAAGGGGGTGTTCGCAGAACTAGGAGAGGCCTTTCCTCGATGGAGAACACGCAATCTTCAGAAAACCTTGGGGATTTTTCCCATATCCCCCTCTATGGTTCGGGGACAATTGAGGAGTGTTTTTTACACACCCTTGACGAGGAGTTGACCCTTCTCCATGCCCGTACCATTAGGGTCCGTGATTATTACGGTAAGTGGTGCTTGTCGGAGCCTTTCTCTTCCTGATTCCCGTAGCAAGCCATTATAAGAGGCCATCACCGTCTAAGGCTGTTCCTTGTTGGGATTAGGAGCGGGGCAAAACCTCTGGCGAGTCAGGGGCAGAAACGAGTGGCCTGGAGGTACTCGGACATATTGCCGTGTATCTATTCCGTCTGGACAAGTACTGGGAGGACCTGCATCAACTCTTGGACTACTACAAGCGCTATCATCGTCGTATGTCCAACCTGACAGCTGCCGGGCCTGGTATAGAGGAGGTGAGGTTGTGGGGGAGCCTTTCCGACGCGTTAACGTCCTTCCTGCTGGCGGATCATGGGCTTGATGCCTCTTTTCTGGAGGACGTAGAATGGTTGTTTGTCCGCTTGTGTTGCAGGTCGGGTGGTCCCGATGGGTGTTCAGGTTCGGCGCAGGCCGTGGAGGGCTCGAGTGATCCAAACGAGGGTGTTTGATTAGTTGCTTGTATGATTGGTGTCATGATTTTTACGGTTTGGTGGTGTTTTTTTTTTTTGAGTAGGTGTCCTATGGTCGCCTGATTTCCGTGGCCGGGGCCATAGTGGTCGTGGGGTCGTGGGGATCGTAGCGTTCATTCTACTGGGTTGTCACTTCGACAGAGGTAGTGTCGTTGGGATTCGGGGAATGTCCTGCAAGGCTCGAGTCTCGGTTGAAAATGTTGATTAGTTTTAGCTTCGTATTAATACTCTAACAAGAAAGGGTCTAGTTCTAGAGAATCTACATGGTACCGTTAGTCTAAGGGACGGTACAGGATTCCGCGGTGATCAGGATTCTTCCTGAGTGGAGTTTTCGGAGGGTCATATTTGAGCACTGAGTGAAGACTGCTGGCTCCATATTGCCAAGAATCAGTTAGGATAATCTAAACGAGAAGTACTCAATACCCTGTCGATCAACAGATCGTACTGGGTGAGCATGGTCCTTGCAACTAAAATTCTGACTGGGTTCGGGGGGTCGGATTCGGAGGGTCGGAGTTTGGAGGGTCAGAGTGTTTCCGCAGAGAAGTTGAAATCTTTCGACGATTGGTCACGGGGGGTCATATTCCTGAAAAGGTTGGATGCGTTGTTTTGTTTTACGTCCGTAGGCATAGTTGGTGTTCAATGCAAACAACTGGTACCGGAGTCGGAAGCCTAACTTCTTATTCCTCGGTTTCCGAAGCATCCGATATCTCAGACTCTTCTTCAACCTCTTCTGTCATGGAGGCTGCGCGTCCTTTGGTGACTGTGGTGGTGGATCTCGGGCATTCCTTGGCTGGGTGGCCCAATCTGCCACAGAAGAGGCAGAGGTTTTGTTCGAAGCGGCATTGCTGTTCTTGCGGTGTAAGTTTTCCGTCTTTTCCGATTTTGGACGAAAGATCCATGGTAGTCCTGCTGCCACTGGACGGGGTCATGGGTTGGCCTATATTAGCTGTCTTGTTGCCTGTTTTAGGGGCCGAATACGTGGTCACGGGGGTCCTCCCTCTGTCGTAGGGGCGGTCGAAGTTCCGGGTAGAGGGGGGCTCTCTGGCGATTTCCGATCGTCGCTCCCAGTAGCGGGAGTCGATGGATTGGGACAGGAGACAGAGTTGGAGCAGGGAATGGGGCTTTCCTAGTCTAGAGATCTCATCCTTGATTCTGCCGGGGAGTCCGTTGTAGAACTGGCGACGAAGTGCAGCATCGCCCCAGTGGACGCAGGTGGCTAGTCGATTGAATTCCACTACATATTTCGTGATGCGCTGATTATTGCGCATGCGGAGGGTCTCGAGGTCTGCTTCGGCCTCTCCTTCTGGGTCGTGGGGGCCGCAGTTGGTTTTGAGTTCATTCACAAACTCCTCATAGTCATGGGGCCAGTCTGGCTCGTCGGGGGCGGAAAGGGCTGGTTTGAACCAGTCCAGGGTGGTACCGGTCAGGTACGACAGTACATAGGTTACCTTGGCACTCTCAGTGTCGAAGTCATCAGGGCAGTCATGGAAGTTCAGCCTACATTGCACTAGAAAGGCTTGTAGTTTTCTCGAATCGGATCCATCGAAGGTATCCGGATCCCAAACCTTGGCGGTGTGGGGAGCTGATCTTCTGGGGCTGGCTAAGTTACTTGCCAGCATAACGAGGGCCTGAGTGAGATCGGGCACAATGTTGGGTCCTAAGGTGGGGGCCCCTCCTGGGTGTGCAGGAGGTGGCGGTGCTACAGCAGGTGGTGTGACATGGGGTTGGGAGATGGGGGGTGGTGCAGCAAACAGGGGTACGGTGGGTGGTGCAACAAACCGAGGTATGGCGGGTGGTGTAACGAGTGGTGGTGCTATAGGTGGTGGTGCCGCGGGCGGAGGTGAAAAAGGTGGTGGTACGTAGGGGGGTGCCGACGAGTCTGACGGCACTGCTGTGGATGGTCCTGAACTGGACCGCATATCCAATGGCGATGATTGTTGAATTGCCGGGGGTTGGTTTATGAGGAATGGGTTGGTCAGATTCGAATGCAGGTGTTGATCTGCGTCCGAAAATCTGGAGTCGGAAGAAGGCTCCGGAGGATGAGCTGGGGTCTGAGGCATCTGAAAACTTGGTCCGGGGACAGGCAGTTCTTGGGGGATGGATGCACGGCGGGCAGACGCCTGAGTGATTGTCTGCATGGCTTGTGAACGTGTGATAGGTCTCATGCTTAATGACGATCAGGAGTGTGAGTACAAATATACTGTTAAATCCGTGTGTCGGTGCTTAGCTAGAGACTTCCAAAAGGGTTTTCGGAGGGTTCTGAAAGGTTTCCGAAGGGGGAGTTTGTATTCCAAGGGTGGGGTGAAGGATCGGAATCGGGATTGGAATCGGAGCGGATGGAAGTCGGGAACGCCGGGGGTCTTGGGACTGTTCATGGTATAGGGTGGTACGAGTGGTTCGAGGTCGCAGGGACTTGGCTTCAACTTATGTGTTGCACCCTCCTCGATCGTCTGCCCCTAATTTCGGAAATTCGGAAGTTTACCGGAACTTAATCGGAAACTACGACGCAGTATTAAGTCGATATTCATACTGGCGAATAGTCCAGTTGACCGGTGGTTTATATACATGTATCTAGTTCTTGTACTATCTTTTACCGAGTAAAGACAAGGGGGGGAAGAGAGTACAAGGGGCAATATAAAACGAAGAACAAGGAGTGAGGAACGCGATGATCCTGCGCGTTGTTTATCAAAGGATCGGAACCTTGACTTCGGAGTCTTCGGAGGTTCGGAAGTGCGGAACCTCGGAATGTATGTCGGACATCCGGAAATCGGTTATTCAGGCTTTGGACAATCAGAAAGGTCCTGGAAACGGTGCGGGTGGTTGTGGGGTTTAATGTGGGTTTGTTTGGCGGCATGGGCCATAACATAATCCCTGTATCTTCTGTTTTGGTACTGAGTTCCTCGGCAACCCCTCTTAAATGTCTGATCGATTCAGGCTCTACTCACTGCTTCATAGAATCCTCCTATGTTTGGGAACATAAGATCCCCACCACTTCTGTTGATTCAATTCCCCTTAAACTATTTGATGGCACTACTAACTTGGTGATTACTGAATCTGTAGAACTACCGATCAAATTTCTGTCAGGACAACTACAGTCCATCCGTATGTATGTCACATCACTAGATTCATCTGCATCGGTAGTACTTGGTCACAACTGGCTCACCCGCTACAATCCATTGATTGATTGGGTATTGGGCAGTATTACATTCTGAAAAACTGCTAATGACCCTAGGTGCATCCCAAAGCCTTCGGTGCAGCCAGCACCTGCCGCTGCTCCATGGCCTCAACCAGGATCCTCTCCAAAATTAGAAGCTCCATGAATAACCCTAGTCAATGCAGCCGCCTTTGTGTGAGCCTGTAAACTAGAAGGTTTGCAAGTTTTCCGTCTGGACCTTTTGGCCATCAATGCCACCTTGGCACAATCAGCCAAGGTCTCATCTGTTCCCCTTGACCCAGTCGACCTGGAAAATGTCCCAAAAAAGTATCATGAATTTGCTGATGTTTTCAGTAAAACAAAAGCTGACACTCTAGGACCCCACTGACCCTATGATCTTAAGATCACCCTGGAAGATGGTGCCAAGATGCCTCATCCACCCCTACTATACTCGTTATCATAATCAGAACTAGAAACCTTGTGAGAATTCCTTGACGAACACCTGAACATGGGGTTCATCAGGGCCTCCTGTTCCCCGCATGGAGCACCAACTTTATTTGTCCGAAAGAAAGACGGCTCCCTTTGGCTATGCATGGATTTTCGAGCACTAAACAAAGTAACAAAGAAGGATCGGTACCCTCTCCCTCTAATCACTGACCTACTAGATGCTCCCCAAAAAGCTCAAATTTATACAAAAATTGACCTTTGGCACATGTACCATCTCATCCAAATTGATGAGGGAGAGGAATGGAAGACTGCCTTCAAGACCTGGTATGGGTCCTATGAATGGCTAGTTATCCCATTCAGCCTTTCCAACACCCCTGCGGCCTTTCAGAGGTTCATGAATGACATTCTTGGTGACCTGATAGACCATTGTGCTGTCGCCTACATAGATGACATACTAATTTATTCAGACTCACTCGAGGAACATCGAGAACATATCCGAGAGGTGCTCCATCGACTCAGAAAAAACGGCTTATTTTCCAAAGCCAGGAAATGTGAATGGCACAAAGACACCCTCGAATTCCTCGGCTACATCCTATGTACCAACGGCCTGACCATGTCTGATGACAAGGTCGAAACCATCCATGAATGGCCCTAACTGAGGAAAGTCAAGGACATCCTTCCTAGGTTTTGCCAATTTATACCATCGCTTCATCTTTAACTATTCAGACATAACCATAACCCTTACTCGGCTGACACATAAAGGCATGCCATGGGCTTGGACCGAGGACTGTCAAAACTCTTTTAACCTGCTCAAAACAGCCTTTACCTTGGCACCCATCCTATATCACTGGGAACCCAACCTACCCCTGGTCGTGGAAACCGATGCTTCAGATTATGCCCTTGCGACAATTCTTTCCGTTATCAATTCCAAAGGCAAGATTCATCCCATTGCTTTTCATTCCCGTACCTTTACCGCTCCCAAGCTAAACTATGATGTTCATGACAAGGAACTTTTAGCAATCTTTGAGGCATTCAAGCAATGGTGGCACTACCTGGAAGGCTCTGCCGACCCTGTAGATGTCATCACCGACCACAAGAACCTCAAATATTTTTCCACCACTAAAATCCTAACATGGAGACAGGTGCGATGGTCCGAATACCTCTGCCAATTCAATATCACTATCCATTTCTGTCCCAGCAAACTTGGTACAAAACCCGATGCTTTAACTAGACAATAGGATATCTACCCAAAAGAGGGGGGTTACAACTATGGCACCATCAACCCTCTGGACAGACCATAAAAATCTGGAGTGGCTATTATGATGAGATTATGAGCAAATTGCAGTAGGTTTGAAGAATTTATAGGCAATCTATTTATTTTATCTCCTCAGTGTAGTCAACAACTTCATGTATATTCGGAAAATATACCTATTTATTTTATCTTACAAAAAGAATAGAGAGAAATTAGCCTTAAAGGCTTGTACAATATATTATACAACTCACCTCCTCAGTGTAGTCAACAACTGAGGAGGGAGGCATGCGCGGGTTGTTTTTCACCCGCATATACCCTGCAACCAGCCCTTGACCCTATCGAAGGTTTGAGCCAGGCTGCCAGTCCCAATCCAGGGAGCTGGCCACGCATGTTGCGTCGTGCGTGGACAAGCGCCCGTAAGTAGCGTACATAGGAAAGAATGAATAACTCCCTCAATATTGAGGGTAAAAATACAAATAAACGTGAGAAAAATTAAGAATTTAAAAGCACACAGAATGATACTAAAATCGATATATAATTACAATATATTGAGATTGGTCTCTCAGGGGTGAGATGCAAGTTTGCACCCTACATATTAGTGAGGCTGAAGAACATGACAAGGGGCTCAAACAGTCCCCGGTTTGTGCAGAATGCCGCCTTCCACTCGTCTCCCTCCTTAATTCGTACATTATTAAACCCCCATCGCACATCCAACTTGGTAAAGTACTTGGCTCCTCGAAGTTGCGCAATGAGCTCCGAGATGATGGGAAGGGGGTACCAGTTCTTCACCATCATCACGTTGAGTACCCGATAATCCTGGACCAGTCAGAGGGAGCCATCTTTTTTCTTGATGAAGAACACGGGGCTTCCCATGGGGGATTTCGAGGGGCGGATGCGTCCCATGCGCAGGTTCTCCTGTAAGAACTCATCCAGTTCTTGCTGTTTGCTCGGAGAGAGAGGGTACACTTTACAGGCCAAGAGTTTCGCTCCGGGCTCCAATTCAATTGCGTGGTCCCACGTCCTCTGCTTGGGGAGAGAATCGAAGGACTCCTTCTCGAAGAGGTCATTAAAGTCTTGGAGATAGGGCAGGATCATCCCTTTCTCCTTGGGAGGTGTACTCCGGAGTGCCCGTTCGGCCAATTGCTGCGCAGTTGTGGCGGCTGCGATGGTGGCAATTGGAACGTCCGGGGGGGCCACGGTCGCGAAAAGGCGATCACCAGGTTCGAGGAAGGGCACACCATTGTCGATACCTTCGCAGTCTTCAGACTCGTCAGTCGTCATGCCTGGTAAGGGGCCGGTCTGAAGAGTCCGAACTGCCATTTCTTCCTGATGTTCCTTCTCTAGCTTGACCCAGCAGGTGTGGCATTGGGCCGAGCACCGGCTTAACGTGACCTCTTGCGTATGCCAGTTGACTTTGGGGTTATGATTGCAAAGCCAGGGATAGCCAAGGATCATGTTGTGCTTCCCCAGATTGGTCACAGCAAACACGGCCCATTCCGAGTGGTCTCAGTAGCGCAAGATCACATCGACAACGTGTCGGATTGCTCCCCCTTTGTTTGGGGTACCGTCGACGTTGTACACTGGTGTGGGTCGAGTTAACGGGCGCAAGTTCAATCTTTCGGCGATCGCGAACTTCAGGTCTATGAACAGTCCCGTAGCTCCGCTGTCTAGTAGGGCGGTTACTCCCTTAATCTCTGCGGTGTTGGTAGTCTGTATCTCCACCTTGAGGTTCAGGGAATTCGGTGAGGGGGTGGAAGCTACTATGTAATGTTTCGGGAGACTGCGTTCCCAATGTTTCAACCTAGGAAGGGGGGGTGGTGGTTTCGGTGGAGTTGGTTTAGGAGTGTCTGTATCGCTTATAGCCGAGGCATCATCGTCTGAATCCAGAGTTGTATTCTCCGTACCAGAGTCTATAGACAGAGCAGCAAAGCGATTAAACAAGGGCAGTGAGGGCACATCCTTCACTTGCTGCCTTGGGCAAAATCCCCCGAATCCACATCTTCAACCTCCCCGGCTTCGTCGGTATCTCGAAGGTCCGCAGAGACCATCCAGTACTCTAGCATCTCTTCATGCTCTTCCGCCGTCATGAAACGCACATCATATGCCTGAGGGCATTCTCAGGCGAAGTGGCCAGCCTTGCCGCATCGTCGGCACGTGAGTGGCAGAGGATACCGCCGCCTGGCTGCGTCAACGTCCATTGGTGCGGGCCCAAGGGGTGGCATCGGGGGAATGAGGGCCGACGATGTTCTAGGGGGAGCGGGCGCTGTTTGCTTGGTTGCGGGTTCAACAGGCTTTTGGCTAGGCTGTGGTGCTGAGGCGTGCAGTGATGGGAATCGAGGCCCCTGAAAGGCTTCGTTTGCTGCGCGTGTGAGGGCCACCGCTCATGCTGCGGTATACCATGCCGAGATGTCATCATCCTTCGGTCTCCCATCTAGCATCAGCGTGATGCGACTTTGGATAGTGGGGTCAAGGCCTCGTCGAAACTTCATGACGATGGACCGTCCGTCCATGTATTCGGCCTTTCCGACTAAGTCTTCGAATTGGTCGATATACTCGTCGACCAAACGCTTGCCTTAGTGGTACTGGCATGACTCTAATTGGTTTGCCGCCTCAGTGGCCTCGTGCAAGGGGTAGAAGTATTCCCAAAAGGCTTCCGCAAAGGCCTTCCAGTTAGCGTAGAGCGGCCTGCCTGTCTTTGCTTCATGTGTGAACACTCGGCTAGAGAAGGTCGCTGCTCTTCCTGTCTTCATAAAGGACAGTGCCCAGAGGATCTGAGACTGCTCGTCGGGAAAATCGGCAGCACAGACACCGAGGTACAAGGTGCAAGACTGCATGAATGCACGCCCGTGCGAGCGGTTACCATTGAACTCGGAGGGCTTGGCGGGTTCTACCATTCATTTTGTGGGCTGCCGAACGCGGGTCTGGAGGCCTGCCACTAGATTCGTCGTGGTCACCTGTAGCACGTTCAGCCTCGTCTCTAGGTCCTGCTTCTCTCTTCTTTCTCTTAGTAACTCCTGTTCTATACTGGCCAGTCGGTCCAATAACTCCTGGGCCGACAGCAAGTCCATGGAGAGTAAGGTTTTTTTGTAAGTGAATGAGGAGGGGCTGCTGCTGTCACTACTTCCGAAGAAATTCAATTCGGAGTCGTACGAAGGAGCAGCCGGTTCTCGAAGGAGAGAGTTTTCTACTGTAAGGGCAACCTAAGCAGGCGTTCTACCCTAGGGCGGTGCACTGGCGAAGGGGGATCCAAAGTTTTAGTATGGTACCTAATACATGGGGGCTAGCCTACCTGGCGAAGGGGGATCCAAAGAGAAAACTCTAGGGAACCCTTCGCCCACTGACTACTGTATATAAGCACCATCGCTATGGCGCTCCGTGCTCTATTGGGTATCACCCTCCGTACCGACCGGGAAGTTCCGCCAGGGCCTCGACCCTGAGAACAAATGACGAAAGGGGAGCCAAGAGTTACAGTCGACCCTTCTGAAGGGTACTCGCCAACAGGGATGATGGTTCGGTGCGCGGTACGCTCGGTGCTGCCGTGAGTGGGTTGAACGGACTTCGGTCGGCGGGTGTGGAGTACGGGTGGGTCGGCACTGGTCAGGGTTCATGATCAGGGGTTCCCCTGACAGGTGGTGGTACGTAGGGGAGAGATGCAAAAGGAGGTGGTGCTGATGATGTTGACAGCACTGCTGAGGATGGTCCTGTACTGGATTGCATCTCTGAGGGCAACAATTGTTGAGTCGCCAGGCGGTGGTTCACGAGGAACAGGTTGGTCATATTCAGATGCAGGTTTTGGTCTGTGTCCAAGAATCCAGAGTCAGATGAAGGTTCCAGGGGGTGTGCTAGGGTCTGAGGCATCTGGAAACTTGGTCT
Source organism: Chroogomphus rutilus (assembly GCA_003314275.1). Classification (NCBI taxonomy): domain Eukaryota; kingdom Fungi; phylum Basidiomycota; class Agaricomycetes; order Boletales; family Gomphidiaceae; genus Chroogomphus; species Chroogomphus rutilus. Next base: position 11,516 of record QLPI01002338.1, on the reverse strand, counting down.
GGGGGCAGACAGTTCTTGGGGGATGGATGCATGGCGGGCAGACGCCAGGTTGATTGTCTGTAAGGCTTGCAAACGTGTAATAGGTCTCATGCTTTATGATGATCAGGAGTGTGAGTACAAATATACTGTTAAATCCGCATGTTGGTGCTTAGTTTGAGGCTTCTGGAAGGGTTTCTGGAGGTTCCAAATGATTTCCGAGGGGGGTTTTGTACTTGGGAACAGGGGGGCTAAAGGTTGCAGGTTCGCGGTTGGAATCAGAAAGGGGCGGAAAGTCGGGAAGCACCAGGGGGTCTAGACTGTTCGTGGTATAGGGTGGTTTGAGTGGTTCGAGGTCGCAGGGACTTGGCTTCAACTTATGTGTTGCGCCCTCCTCGATTGTCTGTCTCTAATTTCAGAAAGTTGGAAAGTTTACCGGAACTTAATCAGAAACTACAATGCAGAAATTAGTCGATATTTGTACTGGCGAATAGTCCAGTCAACTGGTGACTTATATACTTGTATCTAGTCTTGTACTATCTTTTGCCGAGTAAAGACAAGGGGGGGGAAGAGAGTACAAGGGTCAATATAGAATGAAAAACAAGGGAGTGAGGTATGTGATGATCCTGCACGTCGTTTATCAAAGGAGCAGAACCTTGGCTTTGGAATCTTTGGAGGTTCAGAAACATGGAACCTCAGATTGATGCATCGGAATTTGGAAAGCGGTTATTCAGACTTTGAGCGGTCGGAAAGGTCCCAGAAATGGTGCGGGTGGTTGTGGGGTTTAGTGTGGGTTTATTGGCAGCATAGGCCATAACACATACCTTGGTGAGGCCTCCCACCATTCCTTCCATTCATATTTGAGGTCTATTCTAAAGTGTTGTCATGCAGCAGCTATGCTGCATGGTAGTGGCCCCACTCACAGGTATGCTGGCAGCTCTTCTTCTTGACTCCTATGTTGGGTGCAAACTTGCATCTCACCCCTGAGAGACCAATCTCAATATATTGTATTTATATATCGATTTTGGTATCACTCTGTGCGCTTTTGAATTCTGAAATTTCCTCTCATTTATCTGTATTTTTACCCTCACTATTGAGGGAGTTATTCACTCTTTACTATGTACGCTACTTACGGGCGCTTACCCACGCATGACGTGACGTGCGTGGCCAGCTCCCTGGATTTGGAACCGGCAGCCTGGCTCAAACCTTCGATAGGGTCAAAGGCCGGTTGCAGGGTATATGCGGGTGAAACACGACCCGCGCAAGCCTCCCTCCTCAGTTATTGACTACACTGAGGAGGTGAGTTATATAATATATTGTACAAGCCTTTAAGGCTAATTTCTCTTTATTCTTTTTGTAAGATAAAATACATAGGTATATTTTCCGAATATACACTTAGTTATTGACTACACTGAGGAGATAAAATACATAGATTGCCTATAAATTCTTCAAACCTACTGTAATTTGCTCATAATCTCATCATCCTATTGCCTTTTGACGCATCCTTTGCCTCTGTATCTGCTGCAATATTCCCTTCTACTTCATTGTGCCCTGATATCCATGCATGCAATCTTGAGTTCAAATTAATTCCACAATGTTGGTCTTGCCACCAAATTGGTCATTCTGTTGGCCTGCTCTAGTATGTGTTGTGCTGGCCTGGACTCTATATATCCCGATGGTTATATTACTGCTTGGTTGTCTAGTAAGATGGTCGCCATCTTGACTGCCCTTTTCTTTGACAGAAGCTCCAGAGCTAGTGTCACACCAACCGCCTCTGCCTAGGGAATAGCACGGGTTAGGGTAACCCACATGGGTCACCGGGTCAGGTGCCCTTGGGTTTGGGTGTGGGTCAAGCTGAGAGTACCTGTGACCTGGCCCAACCTACCACCTCAACCTTGTACATATGTATAACACACACATACCACATGCACACACATATGACATGACCGCACTGTATGCGCATGTGTATGACATGAATGCACTGTACGTGCATGTGCATGCGCCAACATGAATGCGCCATATGCACTCGTGCCAACACCAATGTGCCATATACACATGTGCTGACACCAATGTGCCATATGCTGACATATATGACATGCATGTGTACAGTGCATTCATGTCATATGTCACATGCACGTATGGCACGTTCATGTCGTACATTGCATGCATGTACGGCATGTTTATGTCATACATCATATGCACATATGGCGCGTTCGTATCATACATTGTGCACACATATGGTGCATTCATGTCGTATGTTGCACGCATGTATGGCATGTTCATACATCACATGCACGTATGGCATGTGCGGGTGCGGCATGTACCTGACACCCATCGACCTGTGGGAAAAAACCCATGGGTTGATGGGTTTGGGTTTCCCATGGGTCGGGTGTGGGTCACCCACATTTGACCCATGGGTGACCCATGCCGTTCCCTACCTCTGCCTCATATGTTGTATGATTGGTTAGTGATCCCAGGTAATATCTTAGTTCCATCACGCTTATAGAGTACTGGTGCTGCATCTGCCTTCCCCTCTATTCCTGAGTGATCTGCATAGATCTTCACATCTGAATTATCTTCCTTGTTCCTTTCCTTGGAGGCCTCTCTGGTATCTGTGATATCTGTGGTGAAGAGCTGGGCCATGTCTGATGACTGCAAGGTGGGGTAAATAGATTCATATGTCCTTGTAGTGAACCCAAAGCCATGAAAGAGTAGTGTTATGGCCCATACCCATAATAAACCCCATTAATTCCCACAACCACCCAAACCGTTTCCAGACCTTTCGACCACCAAAAGCCTGAGACAACTGCTTTCCAAACCTGTTTCATCAACCTGAAGTTTCCGCAATCCCGAACCTCCATGATTCCGAGACCAAGGTTCTACTCTTTTGATGAACAACATGCCATATCATCATGTACCTCACTCCCTTGTTCTTTGTTTTCTATTAGCCCTTGTACTCTTCTCTCCCCTTGTTTTTACTTGGCAAAAAGATAGTACAAGGAGTAGATACATGTATATAAGACACTAGTTGACTAGACTATTTGCCAGTACAAATATTGACTTAATTCTGCATTGTAGTTTCCGATTCAGTTCCGGTAAACTTTCCAACTTTCCAAAATTAGGGACAGACAATCGAGGAGGGCGCAACACATAAGTTGAAGCCAAGTCCCTGCAACTTTGAACTACTCAAATGACTAGTTGAACTACCTAATACCGTGAACAGTCTAAGCCCCTAGTGCTCCCATCTTTCCACTTTTCTGTTTCCGACCGTGAACCCATGACCTCTAGCCCCTCCACCTCTGGAGTACAAACCCCCTCTCGGAAACCATTCAGAACCCCCAGAACCCCTTCTGGAAGTATCTAGCTAAGCGCCGACATGCGGATTTAACAGTATATTCGTACCCACTGTTAAATCCATGTGTTGGCACTTAGCTAGGGGCTTCCAGAAGGGCTTCCGGAGGTTCCAAATGATTTCCAAGAGGGAGTTCATACTCTGGAGGTGGAGGGACTGGAGGTCGCAGGTTTGCAGTTGGAATTGGAAAGGGGTGGAAGAGCAGGAAGCACTGGGGGTCAAGGACTGTTCATGGTGTTAGGTGGTTCAAGTGGCTCAAGGTCACAGGGACTTGGCTTTAACTTATGTGTTGTGCCCTCCTTGATCGTCTGTCCCTAATTTTGGAAAGTCAGAAAGTTTACCAGAGCTTAATCGGAAACTACGACACAGAATTAAGTCGATATTCATACTGGCAAATAGTCCAGTCGACTGGTGTCTTATATACAAGTATCTAGTCTTTGTACTATCTTTTGCTGAGTAAAGACAAGGGGGAAAGAGAGTACAAGGGGCAATACAGAACAAAGAACAAGGGAGTGAGGTACATGATGATCCTGCATGTCATTTATCAAAGGAGCGGAACCTTGGCTTCAAAATTTTCAGAGGTTCAGGAACGCAGAACCTTGGGTTGATACAATGGAATTTGGAAAGCAGTTGTTTAGGCTTTGATCAGTCGGAAAGGTCCCAGAATCAGTGTGGGTGGTTGTGGGGGTTGGTATGGGTTTATTGAGAGCATGGGCCATAACACTCACACTCCTGATTGTCATGAGCTTGAGACCCATCACATGTTCGCAAGCCCTACAGACAATCACTGAGGCATCCACCCACCGAGCATCCATCCCCCAAGAACTGTCCATCCCTGGACCCAGTTTCCAGATGCCTCAACCCCAGCACACCCTCCAGAACCATCATCTGATTCCAGATTCATGAGCAAAGACCTTCACCCATGCTTGAATATGACCAATCTGTTTCTCGTGAACCACCCCCCAGTGAATCATCTACCATCACCCTCAGAGATGCCATCTAGCTCAGGACCATCCTCAGTGGTGCCATCAACCTCAGGACCACCATCCACAGCACCACCCCCCTTTTCATCTCCCCCCTACATACCACCACCATTCAGACCCCTATGCTCGTTGTACCACCCATGGCACCTCAACCTATGGCACCTCTGCCCGCTGCACCACCCCCTGTCGCCCCACCACATGTCGTACCTCCTGCTGCAGCACCACCACCTCCACACATCTGGGAAGGGCCTCCACCTTAGGACCAAATGTCATGCCCAACCTCACTCAGGTCCTTGTCATGCTGGCAAACAATCTGACCAGCCCCAGAAGATCAGCCCCCTGCACCGCCAAGGTCCAGAACCTGGATACCTTCGACGGATCCGATTCGAGGAAACTACAAGCTTTCCTAGTACAGTGTAGTCTGAACTTCCATGACTGCCCTGACACTTTCAACTCTGATAGTGCCAAGGTAACCGATGTACTGTTATACCTGACCGGTACCACCCTAGACTGGTTTGAACCAGCTTTCACTGCCCCTGATGAGCCAGACTGGCTCTATGACTATGGCAAGTTCATTAGTGAACTCAAAACCAACTTTGGATCCCATGACCTGGAGGGAGAGACTGAAGTAGACCTCAAGAACCTCCGCATGTGTGATAACCAGCATATCACGAAATATGTAGTCGAATTCAATCGACTAGCTGCCCACATCTACTGGGGCAATGCCGCACTCCATCACCAATTCTACAACGGACTTCCTGGCAGTTTTAAGGATGAAATTGCTAGAGTAGGAAAACCCCACTCCCTGCTCCAACTCTGCCTCCTATCTCAATCCATCAATGCCTGCTACTGGGAACGACAATCGGAGGTCACTAGAGAATCCTCCTCTAGCTGGAACTTTGACCACCCCTATGACAGAGGGAGGAACCCTATGAACACATACCTGGCCCCTAATACAGGCAATAAGATGGCCAATTCAGGCCAACCCACAACCCTGTCCACTGGCAGCAGGACTACCTTGGATCTATCATCCAAAATCGGAAAAGATGGAAAAATTACACTGCAAGAATGGTAATGCCACTTCGAACAAAACCTCTGCCTTTTCTGCAGCAGATTGGGCCACTCTGCCAAAGAATGCCCAAGATCTGCCACAACAGTCACCAAAGGACATTCAGCCTCCATGACAGAGGAAGTTGAAGAAGAGTCCAAACCCTCAGATGCTTCAGAAACTGAGGAATAAGAAGCAAGGCCTCTGACTCTGGCACCAGTTGTTCGCATTGAACACCAACTGTGCCCATGGAGTAAAACAAACAATGCGTCCAACCTTTTCAGGAATTTGAACACCCGTGACCAATTGTCGAAAATTTTTGACCCATTTCCTCAGAACCAACTCCGACCCTCCAAACTCCATCAGAATTCTAGTTGCCAGGACACCATATGCTCACCTGCTATGATCCATTGATCGACAGGGCATTGAGTACTACTCGTTTAGATTTTCATCCCAACTGATTCTTGGTACCAAGGAGCCCGCAGTTTTTACTCAGCACTCAATCTGACCCTCCGAAAACTCTGCTCAGGAAGAACCCTGACCATCGTGAACCCGTACCATCCCTTAGACAAATGGTACCATGTGTAGATTCCCTCTTAGACTAGAACCTATCTTGATAACATGTTAATACCTACCGCTGAACCATTGACATGGTTCATAACCGAGACTCAAATTTGCAGGACACTCTCTGAATCCCGATGATGCCACCGTCCAAATGACAACCCAGTGATTGGCCACCACAGCCGCCATGACCAACATGACCACCACGACTATCACAACCATCATGACCCCAACCATGGAGAAACCAGTCGGACAATGGGATGTCCACCCTGGAGAAGGGGGAAGCAACTGGAAACAGGAAACAAACCACACCAACTCAAGGGAATAAATAGGAACTTCCAACTTCTACTTATATAGATTAAGAAGCGACATGTGGAACAAGGAATGTGGACAATAAGGTATGCAGAGCATGTGGGGGTACTGTCCACAACAGGTATAATTAGAATGAAGGAATGTAGACAGGGATATGACAATAAAAATAGAATAATAGGAATGTAGCTGAAGACAGAACAATAGGGAGTGCCAGACCATAAAACAACAGTGTTGTAGCTGTGGACAAAACAAGGACAGGGTGTCCTGAGGTGAGGTGGGTCGGAGTGGAATGGGGGAGGATTATTGGTTGGTGAATAGGATAAGGTGGATAAGATATGGAGATGGGAACAAGGGATGTGGACGATGGATATGCCAAGCCGAGACCGGTGTATTAAGTGACCTGCATGTGGCTTGGTCACTGGCTGGTTACTTGGTCGGCACTGCCGAACTACCGGGACTTGGTACGTGTACTTGACAATGGGCCATAACAGTATCCCTCTACTAGGACCGAGCCCTTGACGTCTTAAGCTTAGTTGATGCAGTAATTAAGACGGACATGACTGTGGGAGCTACCTGTTTGTTTTATGGGACGATTATTGATCGATAAGTGCTGATGGTCCAGTTGCCTATAAGAGGGGTGTTCGCAGAACTAGGAGGAGTTTTTTTTTCCCCAATGGAGAATGCAGATTCCCAACTTTCGGAAAACCTTGGAGATTTTTCCTATATCCCCCTTTATGGTATAAGGCCAGAGGGGGTATGGAAGTTGAGTTGCGGTATTTGCAAGCCCTTGACAATGAGTTGGAGACTCTGCACCTCCGTGCTATCAGGCTCCGTGATTACTATAGTGTGTGGTGCCCTGTAGAGTTTTTTCCTTTTGTGATCCTTTTTTGTAGTGGGTTATCTTTTGGGGCAGTCATCATCTGAGGCCATTTCCTGCCACGATCGGGAGCAGGGAAAGACCTTTGGTGGTCCAGTGGGGGCAGGTGGGTCGGAAGTGCTCGACCTATTCTCTGCCTACCTCGTTCATTTGGACAAGATCCAGGAGGATTTACGCTACTTTTGGATTCTTCTTGGGCAGTACGGCCATTATCTGTCTGGTTTGATGGTGTCTTTGGGAAATCGCTTGGAGGATTTGAGGTTGGGCGGAATCCTAGTTGACATGTTGTTGTCTTTCCTGCAAGATGATTTGTCAGTGTCTGGACTCAATGCCACGTTCTTGGATGACGTGGATGTGTCACTCGTTATTCCAGAGGGTGGAGGAACAGGTGGCTCCAATGGTTAATTTGGGTGGGGGTGGATGTTTGGGGCAAGGGGCCCAAGTTGGGATGCAGAAAGGGTAAGGGTTGGGGGAAGGTTTTGGGTCAGGCTGGGGTTAGGGTGGTGGTACATAGTGTGTTTCATTGTATCATCTTGTGTCATGAATTCATGTGTTTAGATGGTGGAGATGGTGTGGGATGTACATACTTCCTCATTCTGGGTATCAACTAGGCTTAGGCCCTTTACCTTTTCCTCCCTCTGGAAAGTCCTCTACTAAGGCCGGTACCTTTGGCACCCCTGGGTATCTTCTCTGTCTCAAATCAGTGGCATGCACGGCAAGTAGGGCACAACACATGAGCACATTGAAGCCAAATCCACTACTCCCAGCCTGCAGGACTTGGCCACTGCCCACCCACATCATTGGCATTCCTGAGGCTTGACACCCATTCCTATAATAAACCCCATTGATGTTGGATTTATTCCAACAAATCAAGCCAAATATAATTAAAATCTCCGACATTCCTTCTTGTTTTTTGACAAGCAACCATCGGTATACTTTTCCTTTATTTTTCTCTGTATTTTTACATGTTTTCTCGCGGTCTATTCTTCTCATTTTTGTATTATTATCGAGGCGGCCATTTTCGATTTGTTTCCGCATCGAGGCTACGTGCGTTCTAACACTTCGGTCATTGCCAGCATTTTGACTGGCCGACATGTGGAACGCAAAATGATCGCTAGGGGTATTGCTGAGACACAGTCGCATACTCCCTCTCCTCAGTGTTTTGACCACACTGAGGAGGTAAGCAAAATAATTATAATCCATGCATTTTATCTAATAAATTGTAGTTTTAATCTACTTAGGTAGTTTCTTTCAAATATCAGTGTTTTGACCACACTGAGGAGTTTTAATCTACTTAGTCTGAGTATCCCTCATGTTCCTACTCAAGTCACACTAAATATATCAGAGCTCATTTACCTACACGGTTATTGGCCCCGGGGACAAATCAGACAAGTTAATGGCTGTGGAGAAGTTGTCTACTGATGGCTCCAACTGGCCATTATGGAAAGCAACTTTTCTAAGCTATTTTGAATCCAAAAGCCTTCTCAAACACATTGATGGCACAGCCGTCAGACCTCCAGATCCTCCTACATTTCCCAAAGGCCATATCCTCACAGACGATGAGGAGATCCAATCGGATAAAGCTTAGGAGAGGCTGGAGAAGTATATGTCAAGGGAAGGTCAGGTCAAAGCTCAACTCATTGTTTCTGTGTCAGAGTCCTTGGCCCTGATGCTCCAGAAGATGAAGACTGCAAAAGAGGCATGGGATGTGTTAGTCACAGAGATGACGAGGAAGCCCAAGATGGTTGTTGTAACTCTTCAGCGCCAGCTCCGGAACATTAAATGTGCCAAGGGCAATGACCTGAGGGACCATCTAGACAAAGCCCAAGACCTCTACGCAAGGCTCAATGAAATGGGAGCCACCATCTCTGAGACAGAGTTTATTGACATCATTCTTGCCTCATTGCCACCCTCTTATGAAGCCGTTATGAATTCCCTCACAACTTCTCTTGAGGAAATGGGTGTGCCTTTAGACCATGCTAACATTATCAGGGTCTTGAAGGCACAATATGATAGGCGTAAAACCCTGTCAATTTCCCAAGAGGAGCAAGTTTTTGTAGGGACATCTACCAAACCAGTATCAACTGGGCAGATAAAGATATGCTCTAACTGCAAGAAAAAAGGTCATTGTATCGAGACCTGTTGGGCAAAAGGGGGCGGAAAAGAAAGCCAGGGGCTGAGACAGAAAAAGCGCGTTAAATTTACATCTAAAAAGAGAAAAGGGAAGGCGAAAGCTACTACAGCCGAAGATGAAATCTCATCCGAAAATAATAATGAAGAGTCCGCGGCATTCAATAATTTCGACCCGATGGCTCTCATGAGCGATCCTTTGGGATCGGTCGTTATACTGGATACGGGCGCCAGTTCACACATGATGCCTCACCAGAATATCCTACAATGTTACCACGCATTCCCAGAGCCACGTAAGATTCATGCGGCCGATAAGGGCGTGTTTGAAGCCCTAGGATCTGGCCAGCTTATCTTACATACAACGGCAAATGGGAGAAGAGCATCTATAATATTAAAAGATACGCTCTACACGCCGTCAATCGCGTTCACCCTGATCTCAATAGGCTGCTGTGACAATGCGGGCTATCGGACCAAGTTTGCGCATCAAAAATGCGTAATTAAAAACTCACTTGGCAATGTATTGATGCAAGCCCCTAAAGTTCGTGGCCTATATCGCTTAAATGACGATTCATCAATCCATTCCACTCATATATGCCTTTCGGCCATGGAGGTCCATAAAAAATTAGGACATATCTCGGAAAAATCAATGAGATATTTACTTAATCATGGCATGGTGACGGGCATTCATCCAAGCTCTATAAACGACAAAATTTCCTGTGACACGTGCATCAGGTCCAAGATGACACGCAAACCTCTTCCCCAAGAATCAAGCGAAAGATTGAAGAAACCCGGGGATAAAGTCTACACCAATGTTTGGGGCCCTGCTAGGCACCCAACCATTGATAAAAAGACCTATTACGTCTCATTTACAGATGACCATTCCCAGGAATCAGTCTTATATTTAATGAATTCTAAGGATCAGGCGTTTCAAAAGTATAAACTTTACGAAGCTATGCTACTTCGCCAACGGAACATTCATATCAAAATGCTCATATCCAATCGAGGGGGCGAGTATACAAGTAGCAAATTTGAAGATTATCTAGCTAAACAAGGCACGCGATATCAATTAATGGTGCATGACACTCCCGAGTCAAACGGCATAGCCGAAAGGCTAAACCGCACCTTAGTAGAATGCATGCGCGCTATGTTGATCGAATCCAGTCTCCCCAAAACATTATGGGGGTACACAATTCAACACGCTAATTATCTCAAGAATCGCACATACACACGAGCTTTACCCGATAAAACGCCATATGAAATGATCCATCACAAAAAACCCAACTTACATGATTCACACACATGGGGAAGAAATATTTATATAAAAATTAAACAGGGAGACAAACTATTGCCAAGAGCTAAAAACGCCAAGTGGATTGGTTATTCTACGCATAGCAACGGTCATTTTATTTATTGGCCAGATTCCCGGAAGGTAACTACAGAGCACGATGTTCTGTTTAATGAAGAAACAAAATTAGCCCCAATTTTACCTACCGAGGAAATGCCGACATTCATCCATATGCAACGTAAAAATATTCAACCGTCATATTCGGTTGCGCCAGCGCCTGTGCTACCTGCCACTCATGTTCCGCTCGAAGAAATGAGCGGCGATGAAATGAAATACGCCCCAGACACCGGTCTCGAAAATTTGCAACCGGGTCAATGGGCAGCTATTGGCCCAAGCGAGAGCAAGCCGTTGAGGAGGAGTGCACGTATACGTCTCCAACAAGAACAGCCTGCCGCTGACCCAGTAGCAAGACCACCATCTAGTGATGAAGCTAGCACACAAATTAGTACGCTAGTAGAAGAAATAAGTCCAGACAGCGATGAATTGGCCATTAGCGCGACACTATTTTCAAATAACAAATTTACAGGTGAAAAATTCAACTTACCTGCCAATGCCGATGAAGCTTTAGATAATCTGATATGGAAGAGATCTATGAACGATGAATATAATGCTCTAATCGAGAAACAGACATGGGATCTTGTCCAACCACCCACTGATGCTAACATTGTTGGCAGTAGGTGGACATTTGTTCAGAAAAGAGACTCACAAGGGAAAATCTATAAAGCTAAATCACGCATTGTAGCTCAAGGGTTCACGCAAAGCTTTGGCATTGACTACGAAGAGACGTATGCTCCCATTGTCTGCTTATGTCAAGTCCACATACCGAGACCCATCCGCCGGCAGTGCTGACCGAGCAATCATCCTATATTCACGACCAAGTGCCCGCGTCGCATGCATAACACTTGGTGCGCCGGTCCCGGCTCGGCACATCC